>JAYGXS010001544.1:0-13386 GCA_036362985.1 Ligula intestinalis
TCAAACTCCAACGCCATCAAAAGGCACGTGGATTGTGACCGAGGCGGGATCCGCCCACGCACTCATGGCAGTTAGCTAAAAGGACAGACCAGTTGCGTCCTGCCCATAATCGGGCCACCCACAGTATGTCACGCCCTCATACCAGACGCCCACGCCTTCACGTACGCCGTGAGCCGAGAAAACCGGAAGACCACGCACATAGCGGGGGCAGTGGCCGCAGTCGAGATCATTCTAGAATATCTACGTGCAACCTATATGCTAGGAATACTCTAGAAAGACAGGAACCATATAAATATACCGAAGTGGACAAGCTGAAACGGCTGGCAAACACGGACGACCCCAAAGACTCAGCAGACCCCACGCGCCATGCAGCCTTTGTATACTGTTGCATACAACCATTGCCTATCAGAACCGCTCTCTTGGCTTCTTCTGCCTACTACAGTAGTCGCCGGTTATTAAACCCACGGTTAATAGGCCCAGCCGCATATTAAGCCCAAATCAGCTTGGAACGGAATTTAACATAGCAAAATCCGCCGGCTAATACGCCTAGTCGCCGGCTACAAAGCCAAGTTTGCCAACAGGATAGAGTCAGATTCTCATCTCTCTGCGATTTCTGGTGCCTGGAAATGGACATCAAAGGGCACTTGCGGGTGAAGTTTCCTCGAAAACAACTGACACAAGACCGCTTTTTCTAAACGCGTCACAAATCATTTTTGTGCTTTTGTTATTACGTAAAATACAGAAAAACAGCATTATTTTCTGATACATAACCAAGCTCTACACATAATACAGTAGATTACATATCTGATGAAAGATTGGAGGTTGGGGGACTTAACACACATTTGAGATTAATAGTTTAGATCATTGGGTTGACGTGAGGGGCAAAATGATGTTTAATAAAATTTACTTGCTTTCATATCAGTATTTTGGGAGAAAATAGAGGCGAAAATGGGTGAATTTCAGCATTTATTGAAAACCGAGAAATTTCCAATGCTTTTAGATGTTCCGGAAAAGAACATGTTGTTAGTGCATGTTAAACTATAAAAGAACACTCATGAGGAGTAGGAACTATTTAGTTATATCTGTTTGCAAAACGGAAAGTTTTGTTTTGCGTCCTTGAAATTAAGGTTAGTGTTATTATGAGATAACACATTATTTTTGGAAAAAGAAGAGCAAAATAAGTTTAAAAAATTCTATTTTGCTATTTTTCCAAGTTTTGGGCCATAAAATTGATCAATATATGTTTAAGATTGTTTCCTGCTTTAACCTAATTAAAAATATATATTGTATATTTGAAGGGTTGCAGGCAAGGAATGTTAATGAGGACTTTATTAGTATATGGTAATTAAATCGATTGTAACGTTCATAAAAAAAGTTGAAGACAGTTACGATAACACACAGTTGAGTGAGTCATCACAGGATATTGCGATACAGTTTTCTCAAAAATCACCGTTAATTTTCTTGCCACTCTGCTTTTTATTTGTTCTTGTAGAACTAAGCCTAGAAAAAACCAAATATACTGACAACTGTTCAGATTTATATAGAAGGGTTGGTTCTTTCATTTACAAAGGAAAATTTTTCCATAATTTTTCAATAAACTGGCCAAAATGTCCCATTCTGATCTTGACTTAATCATCAAAAAAATTAAAGTATGCAGACATCAGGCGAAAAAATATATAGGTAAAGCATTTTTTCAAGAGTTAACTTACTTTTGAATCTTTCTAAATCAATGTTTAGTAAATTCATTCGCGACTTTTGCAGTGGTTCGTTGTTCTTGGCAATGAGTTCACATGATTGGGTGGTTCTGAAACTATGACACACAAAGACAACTGCATAGGAAAAAATGTTTAAAAGCTGGTTATTTATGTAAAGATATTCAAGATATATCTTATTTTGAAGGTTTTGGTGAGCACAAAGAATATACGTATTATTTATGGTCAATTAATTAAGCCATTGAAAATCGTAAAGTCTTAATTAAAAATTCATGGAAGATCTGAATTTTTTCGTAATAAAACTATCAAAATAATCACAAAAAATATGGCGGAAGGCAATAACTCTTAGTGTACAAAAAATGGTACGTTTACAATTGTTCTCGAAAATACTATTTAAATTTATAAGTCACTGACCAGCATGTCCGCAAGTGAGCTTAAGCAGTATATTACTCCTATGATCTCCTAATGGAGCATATCAAGTGAAGACGTGGTTGCCTTAGTCCAACATAAGTCAAGAGATGCAAAAACGAAAGAAACAACTAGCAGTTCTCGTAAAAACGTGTTAAAATATATACTTGAAATTTAAGCTCTTCGGTAAGAGCCATACATTATATTGCACGTAATATGGAAGTATATGTATTCGAAAACTTAACAACACGATCACTTTCCAGCGTAATTTTACTTGTGCTGCTTTTTTTACTCAGTGGTTTTGCATGAACGGGCTTCCTCTACATGAAAAACTTAAGTTTACCTAGAACGCCCGATTTCCGTTTTTTCGGAATTTTTCACTTTGTTAAAAAAGCTGGTGTTTCTATAAAACGTTATATTCCTTCGTTATTCATATTATGCCCTATTGTGATGAACGATCATAACTTTATTGCTCTAAGGCTTTGAAAGGCCACAGGTTGGGCTGCGTTTGAGTAAGAGGGAGTTATTGGTAAAAATCGTTGGATTTCATGAGATAGTGCACCTACTGTATATAGTGGCTATCCTGCGTTTGCTAATCAAGAACTAGGACTCTCCGGTTAGCGCGCGTGCCTCTTAGTAAGCCCAATTTCGTCGGGGCCCGAGGTGGGCTTAATAACTGGCGACTACTGCATTCGGTTTCAAAATACTGGGTTATAACATGGACATACCACCTTCCGTTAAAATCTCCTGGTTACATTGCGTCCCTGTTACGAGTAAGCCCTTTCATCAAGATAACATGATCGTTCTTTAAAATGAAACAGACTGAACTCGCTATGAGGAAGTCGTGGGAAATTTCAAACCTATCAATAGCCTATTTTGGCTGCGTCGTGCTCCTACATAACCCCCACCTTCCCCTACTCCCAGATGTGAACGGGCGCTGAGTTCCCTAGATCCGTCGCCAGCCGAAATCACGGGCAAAAGTTTTAAAAATCCCACCTCCAGGGCAGCTTAGATAAGGCATTCTTACAGCTGCATAAAGTACAGTGAGTAAGCCAAATACGGTTGCCCGCCTACGTAACACTTCCTAACAAGGCCAATCGGCAACCGACCAAAGCGACCAAACTGCGCAGTTAGCGACTGAAGAGGAGAGGATGAACCAGCTGCTTGCTTTCAGACTTAGAAAAGAGGAGGTGGCATGGCATCACAATTATATTACAGATCGAAACTTTATGCTCTAAATACATAGATTAGTTTACTGAGGGCAGTAAAATTGTATCACGCGTCGATACTGCTCTTATAATTACAATAATGTTCGCTGGGGAGGCGCAATATGTAAACAGTACAGTAAACGACAGTATGCATCGAGAATGCCAAGCACACAGCAACAACAGGGCAAAAATGGTGACGGCAGCAGTATCGAGAAGAATCCCTGCCTCGTGCTGCCCTCCTCATCTCCTCCATGCTTGTCCCGACCGAGCTTATTCCGTCCATTTACAGCCACCAGTGTACTTGCAGTGGGCTTGGCCATTGTGCTCACCTGAGCAGGGCTGTCGTCGCAGACTTGAGGAGTCAAACTGCACTGCCCTGCATTCAAGCATGACGGCTATGCACATTTGGCAGATATTATCTACTCAAATCCTCAATCAAAGTAGCATGTGCTTTGGTATAATTAAAGTACAAAGAAGTTTACTGGATCGGTCAAGAAGATGCACATGGAATTGGCAATAGAATTGAGAACTTAAATTTAGATTAGTGCGCGAGATTTCGATGGTGGCTCGGTGGACTTGAATCTCTTACTGTATGACATGTCACCGCAGTTTCTCGCGTTTTTACGGGTTGCAAGGACAGCTTTCTGCATTTCCTTATTGCTTGCATCTGCACAGCAATAGTTGAAGTTGAGCCCGCCTTCAGATAGTAAGATCTGCTCAAGCCTTGCCTTCGTACTGGGTGACACCCATTAGGCACACTAGATTTCCTTCTATTTGGATTACCTGCATGACATGGGAAGCTTGAAATTTGTCTACTTACGACGTCCTTAACGAATGTGATTCTGCAGGAACTATTAAGTTGGTTTGGCGGTAGAGCATTAGACTCCGGCAAAGGCTTTCTCTGATGCGCGGGTTCAAATCCCGCCAAACGCCTAGAGTTTTTCACACTTGGGTCAACTAAAATTCTGCAGGAACTGTTAAGACGGGGGTAGATGGCATTTCTGTGGCCAAATTTACTGGCCAGTCTTCTTCTGACTCGAGCCCTCTAATGGTTTCAAATAGAGCAGTCGTTTTCGAAAGCAGTCTTCAAAATAAGACCACTCATACTTTCGGCGAATCAGCGATCGTGGACTGAACCGTGAGTGCCATCAAGAAGTTGAAGTTCGGGCGCCAGTACACCAACTGCCTCCGAAGGGGCAAAACATCGGATAAGGACGATATCGTACAAGCAACTATGAACAGTCACTAAGTAAATTCTCCTTACTCTACTGTTGTCAATGTTGTGGTTAGTTTATAACCAAATAATTCGCCAGGTGAGGCCGACAATTCTTAAAACGCCTCCTTGTGAGGGAGGTCAGCTAGATCAGAGCTGGCGGCGGTCCATCAAACGCGAGGTGCTTGTGCATTCACCGGCTCCATGCCATCGTTTTGCCCACAAAATGCCTTGATAACCGGTTAATCATTATCTAGCCGAGCTCACATCTACAAAACGGTCGGTTTAGACAAGTCCAGTATAGCACAGAAGGCCTCGATCCTAAGAGATTCCAGTTCAACTCATGTGGTCACGAGTCTCTGTCAATGTTGAAAGACTGATCGTCGACTACAGATGTTCCTCCAAAGGCAAACGTGAGACAGTGTACTGCACAAAAGGATTTAATCAAGGGGTCTGTAGAAAAGAGCAACTCACAGTTATCAGTCCATCTGACCAACGTGTGCTCTGCGCCTGTGCACGCGGCTTACAGGACCCCGGACGGGTTCTGAAGCCAATCAGGAAATGGCGCACACGGATTGGCTCCTGCAAGACTCCACTAGTGAGGGCACGCGAGTCACGTCCGGTCCTGAATCTAGTAGGGCAGTGATTCGTAAGGGAGACGATTGCTATGCGTGACTATGCAAAGAGAAGGTGAGTCAGCTAGAGTGATGCTGATCTGATGTCCACCACAGCGGAATGGAAAGCTTTGAAATTCATTTCGTTGCAGGCCTGCTCCATCGACAGGAATACAGCTTTTGTACGCGCAACATGTGCTGCGTCTGCATGGACATCCTCGACGCGTTTACGTTCATTTCTCTGCATAAAGCGTCTAGCTATGACAATGACCTGTTCAGTTGCTGGGAGAACGAATTGCTACAGAGTATCGCTTTGTTCAGCAGAACCTTGAAACGTGATGGCAAGGGAACGATAACTTTAACAAAGTGCCAGTTATTCAGTCGGTCAGTGGCCGAATGCTGAGTCCCCGCACTCAGCACCGTATGCAACCCTAACGAATATGCAGTTTATCGTGTAGTTCAACGTCACTGATACTATGACTTGCACAAAGAATAATTATGGCAAGACTGGCCGAATCAATCCCTACCTCTGGGTTTTGGACGGTCTGCTCTCGGCTATCACAAGACGGCATACAGACTATATAGACTATCTTCGAAGCGGGAAGACCCGCCTGACTCAAAGGTGGCTGCTGCGACTCTACGTTTTGCGATAGCTCAGACGGCCCCAAAGTTCATCCTACACTATTTGTTTGCGGCCAATGGACTAGATGCAGACCGCCAGTCAGGTAGGTGCAAATCAACACACATTTCACATATGACAGACAACTATCCCGTGAAGGGCTCCCGTTGCCTCCAAATGGAGGAGTGAGTAGTCAGTGTAGGGTAACTGTGGGTCGTCTGCAGCCGATGTAACCTGAGTAATTGCAGGTCCGCCTGCTCCTCGCGTTGAAGGCAATGGGGGCCCTTCACGGGATAGTAGTCTGTTATGTGTAAAATATGTATTGAGGTGTACACCTACCAGGCTGGCCCGGCCCAGTTCGCTGACAAATAACTTTCATGCTGGGATCTGCGTTGAGCTGCCAGCTGGCTTCACACATGGAAAATTAAAACTCGCGGCATCGTTGAGGTCGCCTGGTTGAGGAATGCTAATGGCTGTACCAAGGAAATTGAATAAGACAGAGGAGGCTTAGCCCTGCGCTCAAAATCCTGAAGCTAAGCGTATGTAAGGTGCGCTGGTTCGGAGCCTAAATTGCACTTTCACCATCACAATTTGGCCAAGGAACTACCAGAGCTGACACCACCACCACCACCACCACCAACACCACCACCACCACCAACACCACCACCACCACCACCACCAACACCACCACCACCACCACCTTCCCATTCTCCTCCTCCACCACCATCACCACCAGCACCACCAACATCACCACCACCACCACCTTCCCATTCTCCTCCTCATCCCCCTGCTCTTCCTCCTGTTGCACTTAGACAGGTGCTGTTACTGATTTGCAGGCCTGGTAGAGAGGCTTAACCTCAAATCCGCCTGGACAAGATTCTCCAAGACGTGGTACTTCAAATGTATATGCTGTTGGTAGAGGAGACAAGACGCTGAGTTTCCTAGATGCGCTGCCAGCCGAAATGAGGCGCAAAAGTTTCAAAAGTCACACTGATGGGGTAGCCCAGATAAGGTATTCTTACAGCTGTATAAATTACAGTGAGAAAGGCAAATATGGCCGCCCGCCCAAGTTAGACTTTCCCACAATGCCAATTAGCAACTACCAGACGCGAAAACCAGCTTTTCGAGGCACTTGCGAAGTAAGTGCTCTTAGAAAAGGAAATAAGCTAGCTGCTTGCTTTCAGACTTAGAAGAGAGAAGGCGGCGTGGAATTAAAATTATATTGCAGATATAAAGTTATGCTCTATATGCATATATGACGTAAGTAAAAACAATAGCATTGTATCACACGTCGATACTGCTCTTATAATTACAATAATTTTCGCTAGGGATGCGCAATATATAAACAGTACAGTAAACGACAGTATGCATCGAGAATGCCAAGCACACAGCAACAACAGGGCAAAAATGGTGACGGCAGCAGTATCGAGAAGAATCCCTGCCTCGTGCTGCCCTCCTCATCTCCTCCATGCTTGTCCCGACCGAGCTTATTCGGTCCACTTCCAGCCACCAATGTACTTGCAGTGGGCTTGGCCATTGTGCTCACCTGAGCAGGGCTGTCGTCGCAGACTTGAGGAGTCAAACTGCACTGCCCTGCATTCAAGCATGACGGCTATGCACATTTGGCAGATATTATCTACTCAAATCCTCAATCACAGTAGCATGTGCTTTGGTATAATTAAAGTACAAAGAAGTTTACTGAATCGGTCAAGAAGATGTACATGGAATTGGCAACAGAAATGAGAACTTAAAGTTAGATTAGTGCGCGAGATTTCGATGGTGACTCGGTGAACTTGAATGTCTTACCGTATGGGTTGTCACAAATGTGTGTCTCGCGTCTTTGCGGAGTGCAAGGACAGCTTTCTGCACTTCCCTATTGCTTGCATCTGCACAGCAATAGTTGAAGTTGAGCCAGCCTTTAGATAGTAAGATTTGCTCAAGCCCCGCCTTCGTACCGGGTTAGACACATTAGGCACACTAGGTTTCTTTCTATTTGGATTACCTACATGACCTGGGTAGCTTGACATAGGTCTTCTTGCTGAGCTGTCGCTTGCGTCTGCAGAAATGAACATTCCACAACTGGGTTTGACGAGAGAAGTCATATCGCTCGACAGGAGCACTAGCGTTGGGTGTATGGCTTGCGGTTTGAGCAATGTCATGACATGTGGTGTCACAGACTACCTCAAATGCTTCTGCTTTTACAGTTCTGTCCAAACAGCAGAGTTTGAAATGGGTGCTTTCACCTGCGACTACCTAAACGAATGTGATTCTGCAGGGACTGTTACGACAGGAACAGATGACATTGCTGTGGCCAAAAAGATTGACCAGTCTGCTTCTTACTTGAGCTCTCTAAGGGTTTCGAATAGAGGAGTCGTTTTCGAAAGCAGTCTTCAAAATAAGACCACTCATACGTCCGGCCAATTAGCGATCTTGGACTGAACCGTGAGCGCCAACAAGACGTTGACTTTCGAGAGCCAGAACGCCAAATGCCTCCAAAGGGGCGAAACATCGGAGGAGGACGACATCAAACAAGTGACTCTGAACAGTTACTAACACGACTGTCCTCAATGCTATAGTCAGGTCATAACGAGTCGAGTTCCCGAGTGAGACACCTTCAGGAACGGGAGTCTGTGCTGCCAAAAATTCTTAAAACGCCTCCTCGTGAGGGAGGTCAGCTAGATCAGAGCTGATGGCGGCCTATCAAACGCGAGTTGCTGGTGCATTTACCAACTCCCTTCCATCGTTTCGCCAATAAATGCATTAAAAACCGGTTCAATATCAGCATAACGAGCTTGGTCAGGCGAATCCAGTCTAGCACAAAAAGGCTTCGAAACTGGCTGCGGTGTAAACGAACCATTGCAATTCACTCAAAGATTCCATTTAAACTTATGTGGACACGACTATATGTTGTTGCCGAAACAGTGATCGTCCACTACAGAAGGGTCTCCCAAGTCCGAAGTCAGGTAAGACCGTTAAGACTGGACAGTGTACTGCACGAAATGAGTTAACAAAGGGCTGTGTAGAAAAGAGCAGTTCACAGTTATCAGTCCGTTTGATGAGTGTGTGCTCTGCGTCTGCACGCGGCCTACAGGACCCCGGACGGGTTCTGCACCCCATCAGGAAATGACGCACAGGGATTGGCTTGATCTCACTAGGTTCTTACGCCAAGATGCCTGGGAGGACTTGCGTGCAAGACTCCGCTGGTGAAGGCGCGTGAGTCACGTCTGGCCTTGAAGCTGGTTGGCCAAGAACGCGTAACGGGCAGGTATTCGCGTGGCAGATGATTGTTGTGTGACTGCGCAAAGAAAAGGCGAGACAGCTGTCCTGGTCTTGATCCGAGGATCATCGTACCGCCATCTTCATGCACCGAAGTGAAAAGCTTTGAACGTGATTTCGCTGCAAGCCTGCTCCATAGACAGAAAGACAGCTTTCGTACACCCGGCATGTGCTGCGTCTTCATGGACATCCTCGACGCGTTTACCCTTACGTATACGCTTGAAGCGTCTAGATATGACGATGGCGTGTTCGGTTGCTGGCATGACGATTTGTTACAGAGTATCGCTTTGGCAGGAATGCATCTTCTTCTTATTCAATGTACTTGATATAGCTGTAAGCACGCCTAAAAGAAGCGTCAACGAAGATGTCGCGAATTGCACTCTCAAAGCGGATCAAGGGAACTCAACGCATTCTCACAGTTATGCGGGTCCAAACACCAGGCCTATGCCCTGGCATATGGTATCGAAACTGTTTGTGATTTGAGCCCCTCTTGGAGGCCTTTAGGGCGTCAACGACGCTGGTTGACTCAGTGCGCGAATCTGAGCTCGGCGGAGATTGACGATGAAAGAGGTGACTTTACCAGTAGAATCTTTCTCATTACCAGGCCTGGCGTAAACTCAATCCTCTGTCTCAGTGGGGGCCTGCCATGCAATTTGAAAAGACGTCCATATACTTCAGTGGCAACATGGCTTTCAGACAGCGAAGATAAAAGACTACGTGTCTACGTTCGTGCTCATTCTAGCATTCACATCCGTAGATGAGGATTGACTAGACGGATGCACGATACACATCTAAGTTCATGGTAAGAGAGACTTTAAAAACGCAGTCAGTTTCAATCTTAAGGTAATTTGCTAGTGCCACTCCACTGCCAATGCGACATCCATCCCTCCTGATTCACATTCGTCCTCGGCGACAGCAATTGGGTGCTCGCAGAACCGGAAATGTGGTCAAAAAAACGCACTGATGAACCTCGCGATGCGAGAGAATGGGCCAGTCATTGGACACCCTAAGCGGAAACCCCATTGTTATTAACAATTCCAGCACACGTGCAGGAGCTATGGCATCAAGGATGCTGATGATGATGCCTAGATTGGTTAAGGTTATCCTTTTCCCTGGGTTTTGGAATGCCTGCTCGCAGGCATCACATAGACGGCTTAGCGGGGGCCCGAGAAGTCCTCCAACGTCACGTTGAAAAAATACATGGCTCGGTGGAAATAGGACTACCTGCAGAAGCTTCACAGGTATGGTTCTCAGATAACAGTGGTAACATACGCCCACATCGGCTGAGTAAAGACGCTCGTTCTCGTTCTGTCACAGCAGCAAAAACCTCACCTCGCGGTACTTCAGCGTATCTACTTATGCAATCTACATTTCTCCATGGGAAGACGGATTTTCTGGGGTGCCCCCCCCCCCCCCCCCATAGTTCAGCAGAGCCTCTAAAAGTCACGGCAATGGAAAGATATGTTCAGCAAATTGCTAGTTATTCAGTCAGTCAGTGGCCGAATGCTGAGTCCGCACCCTCAGCACCGTGTGCAAGCCTAACGAAAATCCAGTTAATCGCGTAGTTCAACGTCACTGATACTATGAGTTGCACAAAGAATAATTATGCCAAGATTGGTTGAATCAATACCTACCTCTGGGTTTTGGACGGTCTGCTCTCGGCTATCACAAAGACGGCATACAGAGGACCCGAGAGGTCTAACTTAATGTTAAGGAAATAAATGACGCGCTGGCTGAAGGCCAACCCGAACAAGCTTTACAAGAAATATAGACTTCTTCGAAGCGGGAAGACCCACCTGACTCAAAGGTGGCTGCTGCGACTCTACGTTTTGCGATAGCTCAGACGGACCCAATGTTCATCCTACACTAGGAAGGTGCAAATCAACACACATTTCACATATGACAGACTACTATCCCGTCAAGGGCTCCCGTTGCCTTCAATGGGAGGAGCTGGCGGATCTGCGCCGGCTGCGGATGACCTCCAGTTTCTGCGTAAGTTATCTAGCACTGACTTCTCACCCTACCCACAGATATTACAGGCCGATACTGCAACTGCTGTGCAAGTGGGTATATGTGTGGATAATTAGATCCATCCCTTTGTTACCAACAATCACCATGCATTTGTGAATGACTTTTGCAGCACGCAGATAGCTCAGATAAACGGGAACGCAAACACGTTGTTTCTGCTATTGGTTTGACTGCGAAGACAGAGAGAGGGAGAGACAGTGGAGCAGCCCTAATGAGGACAGTTTTGTTACCCTTTAGGCTAACAATATGCGTGATTAAATAGAAGCTTGCCAAACGAAGAACATCGTGGACGATAACTTGCACAAAACTGTCTTCAACGCCATCTCGCTGCATGGTTCCTCCAACCACAGAGGCCCAGTTTGTGCACACCCCATGTCTTGCATTCACTCATGTTACTTTTACATGCCTCCCTTGGATTTTATCGAGTGTCCTCGTCTGTTAGCTTTACATCTATGTGAGATCTTGCAGAAACAAGCATCGGATCATCAAGCAGACATGTTTAAAGGACAGCTCCACTGTCTGTAGTGCAGCTCAAGTTTCAAATTATTGCTAACATTATTACGAAGATGTGAACATCCACAATTTCTCAACAGTATATGCTAAGACAGTCGAAGGCCAGCCTTGGGATGGTCTCAATATCTATAGGCAAACCCGAGGAAAATGTCTGGCGTGCATATGAGCAATGGGGAAATGCTTAAAATTGTCCTCACATCATGCAATAACAGGGAGCCTATGTGACAAGGCATAAGGTCAAACATCACACAGTCCATCACCAAAGCACTGTCGAAATTCGCCTCCTAATCTACTCTAGAGTCCACTTCCATAGCTTCAGTTCCATGCATATGCATCTTCTGGACTGATTGCGGTAACTACTTCATACTTCAATTACAGACATGTACATGCCGGTGTGATTGAGACTTTGAGTGAATACTATCTGCCAAATGTACATACCGTCATGAGTGAATTCAGGCCGGCGCGGCTTGTCTGATCAAATCGGCGGCGGCAGTCCGGTTCGGTGGACACAAATACCGAATCCACCGTAAATGCACCGTGTGTTGCAAATGTTCCATATAAGCCCGCTCGCAACAAGCAGGCAGGGAATGAGGAGACCGACACGAATCAGTGACTCTTCTCGACACATCCACCGCCACCACCATGGCCGCTTCTGCTGCTGCTGTTGTTGCTGTTGCCCGTGTTGCCAGTGTTGCTCCCAGTCTTTGACGGCGACGACCTCAGCGCTATTGGTTGGAGGACGAGTCTTGCAAGCTCGATGCCGCCTTGGCCGTTCCACAGGGATAACGGTTTCCTGCGCACGTTGCTCATCCTCAGGCATACTAAAGAGTAACAACAAAACAGACCCCGTTAGTGCTGCTTAACTGTGTTTATTCACATACAATTAAACATCGTAGTCAGCCTGCCTGTGTGCGTACCCATTCAAATCAGTCGCCTGCATGCTGCAAAAGTCATTTGTGAAGCCTCGATGAAAACGGGTAAGCACCGGGCGGATTCTGTTCGCCGCATTGATGCCCACTTGCACTGCAGTCCACACCTCGGCCTGCGATATCTGCGGGTAGAGTGAGTAGTCAGTGTAAGGTAACTTACGCAAGAACTGCGGGTCGTTTGCAGCCGATGTAACCTGAGTAATTGCAGGTCCGCCAGCTCCTCCCGTTGAAGGCAACGGGGGCCCTTCACGGGATAGTAGTCTATTATGTGTAAAATATGTATTGAGGTGTACACCTACCTAGCTGGCGGTCGGCATCTGGACCATGCGCCGCATACAAGTAGTGCGGAATGAAATTTGAGGCCGTCACAACTTTTGCAAAACATAGCTCTGTAGCAGCCGTTCTTGAGGCTGGTTGGTCTTCCCGCCTTTGAGTGCCTCGACTGATTGTTTTTGTCCCCTCTTTCTTGTCTGTGCAATATCTTCTATATTTCTTGTTCAGCTTCTTCAGGTTGGCTTTCAGCCACCGTGTCATGTATTTCTTCAACATGAGGTTTGACCGCTCGGGCCCCCTGTAGGCTGTCTTGGCGATGGCTGAGACTAGGCCGTCCAAAACCCACAGATAGGGATTAATTCGGCTGGTCGTCTCACCATCATCCTTTTTGATGCGGCTCATAGCAGTGGCATTGACACTGGTAGTAGACATCTTGTTCGCGCGAGTGCCTCGAACACAATGAGGATCCGGGTGTTACAACCAATGACAGCAGCGTATTTGAAAGCTGATCGATTGCAACTGCCCTGCCCATGTGCTGAGGTCGGCTTGCTATCCGTGGGTTTGATGCTATTGGTGTCCAATGACTGGCCTAT
>JAYGXS010001546.1:0-13364 GCA_036362985.1 Ligula intestinalis
ATGTTCTCGGCCACTGTGGGAGAACCGTCTCAACGTGGCCGCACAAGTAAGCGGAAACTAAGTCCCTTACAGCCCCGCAGATATCAGTAGGAATAATATCATACTACAATATCTCATTCTCCTAATGTCCAGTCGCATAAGGCTAAATTTCGCTCACAACACTAACATTCGTGAGGCAATTTTCTTAATATTTGACGCCTTCTGGGATTTTTGTACATGTTCATTTGATAGTTATTGTCTAAGGTTCAATTAGTGCGTTGATAGTTAATGCTTTTGGGATGCGATCAAGTATCTGGACGTGTTTCTGTCACATGTTTGGTCAGTTTTGCCCAGTTCGACAATCATTGGAATGTATTTGTATGCTAAGTTCACGAATTCATCGATGGTTTACATTTTGCCATTTATTGTAACGTGCACTTCCTCATGGCTGTTCAAATTTTTATTGCATTAACTAAATGCCCCTCGTAAGAGTTAGGCAGATAGCCACAGTGGAGGTAAACTGAGGTAGAAACTGTTTCAGGTTTGCTTACGTGCTGACTAAAGCCAGCGGCTTTGTTAAGAGCTATGTACAGTACACCTAATCGACAAATTTGACTACAACCAGGGGTCTAAAACCCTGTAATACCGAGTTTCTGTCAGCGCTTTTTGCCCTTATAACTACTGTGGGATGATTTAATGTCATAGAACAAACTAGCCCCCTTATCTGACGGTGCGGGTTCCGAGCATGCAAACGCCTACCCCAGACCGCCAGGTTAAGGATATAGATAGATCAGCAAAGATAGAGAAGTCAGCCTTACTAATGTCGACCAGGTCAAGCATATTCACTTGTCAAGACACTGACAGTCCGGTCTCCTTTACTGTAAAAGTCCCACGTAAATCCGACGGGGGAAAACATTTCAAACGTCTATTAACTCTTCTCCACAAGCCTGCATTGTATATGTAACCCGTCTAAAATACGCCTACCTGTCTCCCATTTCCAATGAACATTTAAGGTTTCCGAATTAGGTATAGCCTCGATTAAAAGAGCACCTTTCCCATGCAAAAAGGACAACTTTTGATTTGACGTGTATCCGGTTGTGAGTCATACAATCACTGACTTTTTAAGAAAAAATTTCTAACAGCATTCTTCATTTGTCGCACACCTCTTTAAGCATAAACGGATAAATGGCCACAGCTGCTACCTTCACTGAATACAGCTTTGCTCAGTTCGCTGAGATTCGTAATCGCAAACAGCTGTGTGATTTTGCCTTCGAGGTAATTCCACACCTGCGTTAAGGTTTATATGTCGTACTCTAGATGGATGAAAAATCCTACTTTGCACACAAAGTTGTTTTGGCTGCCTCAGTACCCTACTTCGAGCAGCTGTTTGTTGGCAGCGGTTGCCACGACGACAACGAGAACGAGGACAATTTCGCCGCACTAATTTCACCCTCGAAGTAAACACGCTGGTCATAAAATGACACATTTTGTTTAGTGAGGTACTCGAGACCCTTCTTACCTTTGCGTACTCCGGCCTCAAACCGGAAGCCAGTGCTGTGGTAACCGAGGACTTCCTGCCGTCGATGGTTGGTGATGCAGACCTGGAGGCTCTCCTTAAGCAACGGTACGTATTTGCATCCTCACGTTCTTATGTTCCTTTTGTCCATAACCGCCCTCCCTTTTACCTTACTTGCTCCTTTAGATAACTGTTTTAGCAGTCCTATAACTGATTCTAGGCTTCACTTTTTTTGTGCCCGCTCGGAGCCCATCACTCAGTTGACGTGACTTAATTCGACTGCAGTCATCCACTGTCGCTAATAAGCGGAACTGCGATTAACAACAATTTAAGCCTGTATTTCAGGTTATTTCGGAAAGCCACCCTACCCCAACACCTGGATGTTAGCAGACTCCAGGTCAACGAAAATGACGGCCGCTATCATCAAGGTGTTACAATTACATTGCTTTACTGGACGCTGATGTCGCTCGTAATCATTTCTACTGAGGCTTTGTACATGCATCCTGCACACATTTAAAGTCATTCAAGTTGTAGAGGATTGGCGATACGCCAAGGTATCTAGAAATTGAATCCTTACAGCACCACGTAGTCACCCAACATGATCGATGGGGTTTGAATATTGGAAAAGGAGTGTAGAGGATAATAGCATGTTGATGAAACTCACGAATTCAATCAGGGTCTGTTGTCAGCTTGCGGGGACACAAGCTATGGCCCTCAGTCAAGCGACTGATGATTTCACTGGCTCAATGCAAGACTGCTGTGGAATGGACTGAGTTTGAGTGAAATTTTCTGGCGAGTCGATGCTGCTCGCCTGGAATTCCCAATTCACCGAAAGCGCCTATGGATCCGACGTGACATCTCCATCGCCACGAAGATTCGCGTGTACCTTGGACCCGTACGGTCATTCCTCCTCTATGGGTCTAAATGCTGGGCTTTGCGGGTAGAATATGAAGGAAGATAAACGGGTATTTGACCACTGCAGCCGAAGGATCATACTGCGGTTGAAGTGAACCGACTCCGTCTTTAATTAGACTGCCCACACTCTTTACGACGTTATTACAAGTATATGTGGGACAACGACAACGACAACGACGAGGACGAAGACAATTCCACCCTCGAAGGAAAAATGCTGGTCAAAACAAGACACGTTTACCGACGTATTTTGTTTAGTGAGTTACTTGAGACCCTTCTCACCTTTGCGTGCTCCGGTCTCAAGCTGGAAGCCAGTGCTGTGGCAACCGAGGACTTCCTGCCGTCGATGATACAGATCTGGAGGCTCTCCTTCAGCAACGGTAACTATTCGCACCCTCACTTTTTTATCCCCTCGTGTCTACAAGAGATTGTTAGACTCTGGAAGGGCTCGTTGTCTCGCCGCGAGGTGACGGAGACTGAAGTACTTTGGCATAGATGCGTACACTGATCTGTCAGAGGACCCACTCGTCCCTCCATATTGCCATCTGAGCTCCCTCTCGAGCCTCCACCGCAAGGCGGCTAGGATATAGGCAGAATGAAATCACCAACAAAGACAGGGGACACTAGGAAGGCCTTTTCTGCCTTGTTAGGCATCATCGGCTAGTGATACCCAACCCCAGTGTGGCCGCTGAAATTACTGCCACGCTGAGATTTGAAATCGCGATCTCTCCTGTCAGGGCGAACGTCCTAACAGTTGAGCTACGAGCTCACGGTTTAGCTGGTATTAAAAGTACTTGAATCTTCGATTGAAACCGTTGTGCGTTACAGGCGCAGCACTTAGTCCTTAGAAGGGTTTTTGACAACCGGTGTCTCCAGGGCATAGTGATACTTCAGTTCACTGGCGAGTTCTCGAGTGCGAGGTTGTATCGCCGACCGGGGACGCTTCTGGCAGGTATGGCAGTCAAATGTCACCACCTCGGATTGTTTGTTCACGCATTCAGTTGACTCGAAGGCAAATTCGCCAACATCGTCATCCCTGGGAATCCCTGCCCGAGTCGGCATCACCACTGTCGTGGTAGTGGTAATGTGGATGAGCCTGATATACTGTCGAATAGCCCTGAACACACTAGTCTACTGTCATGTGGTTTCAAGACTGACCAAGTCAACGTAGGTGTCAACCTTTACAAATACAAGCAGAACATTCCTTTGACTATTCGAAAGCTTAATGACGCCATTTTTTCGACGGACCTCTAATGACGTGTATTCCAACACATAAGCAGACCACCTTGTTTTTGCATATGTTTACTGAAACCTCCTTTTTATCCTTTCCTAGGTTCGCTAAATTTGACCAATTTCGCCGTTCGGAAAAGCTGTGTGATTTCACCTTCATGGTAAGCTGCGCTCACTGCATGCCGATTCACTTGTTTACTCTCCTTGCAGATCAAGGATACGGTATTTTCAGCGCACAAAATCATCCTGGCAGCCTCCATTCCCCTTTTTGCTGACCTCTTCTTGAGACCTGACCAGTCAAATGTTCTCGACTGTACTGTCCTCAATCGTCTCTCCCCGAGGTAGTAGTTGTTTTTATGCAAGACCCAGCATCACTCTCTCCTTCCCTTAGAGCCGTACGCACACTTCTGCAGTTTGCTTACTCGGGCGAGTTCAATCCCACGTCGGCGATGCGGGAGGAGGAGGAGGAGGAGGAGAGGCATGACCTGCGGGGGGTTATTTTAGCGGCAAAATTGTTCCAAGTACAGAAACTGGAAGAAATATGCTTGGACTTCCTACGTCAACGGTAAGCTTGGGTTTATTCGACCATTCAACCCCCAACTGGAGATCTGCGTGGAAATTAGTAGTGCTTTTGTAAGCAAGGAAGCAAGAAAGCAATATTTCAAATAGGGTACCTAAGCGACATAATTGTCAGTTCCTTTCTGTCAAATAGATGAACTCCTAACAATACAGTAGTCGCCAGTTATTAAGCACACCTCGGGCCTCGACCAAATTGGGCTTAATAAGCGGCGGGCGCACTAACAGGAGAGTCCTAGTTGTTTATTAGCAAACGCAGGATTGTCACTATACATTACATACGTACTGTATTATGTGTAGAGCTTGGTTATGTACGAGAAAAGAATGCTGTTTGTCTGTATTTTACGTAATAACAAAAAAGAAAATGATTTGTGACACATAACCAGTTGCGCACGCAGAGAGATGAGAATTTCACTATCCTGTTGGAAAACTGGGCTTTGTAGCCGGCGACTGGGCTTATTAACTGGCGGATTTTGCTCTGTAAAATTCCTTCCCAAGCTGACTTTGGCTTAATACGCGGCTGGGCCTTTTAACCGTGGGATTAATAACCGGCGACAACTGTACTAAGCTATGTAGTTTAGACTTTTGTGTTCATAATTCAGCTAACAACAGATTATAGGGGCCTTGCGTGCATTTTTAATTCCTAAAATATGACTATTTTCGCTAATTCAGTACAGACAGCATCCGCAGTGTTATCTTTTTAGATTGAACGCTGAAGTTGTGCAACAGTACTGGGCATTTGCCCATGCAAATGACCTCTCCGAGTTGCAGGAAATGTTGAAGTCCTACATGTGCGCCAATTTTCAAGAGTTTATTGGCGCCCCAGCTTTTCTAGCTCTTACAGCGGCCGAATTGGAAGACTTGCTAGTCCGAGACGACTTATCTGTCACTAGCGAGGATGATATTTTCCGGACCATTGTCAGCTGGGTAGACAATGCAGGCGCTCATCGACCCTCATCAATGCGGAACATTGCCAGTACTGGACGCGCTGAAGCCTTTCCAAGACTCTTTTCTCGACTTCGTATTTGTAAGGTCTCGGAGGACTGTAGAGAGCAGATCCTGTCTCATCCCCTCTGCAAGGCACATTTGGATTGCGCGCAAGTTTTTTTCTTCCTCAGTTAACATTGTTCCTACTCCTGAATTGATTTTCCACAGCCGCTAGCACCGTTGCCACTGAGGCAAACTTGAAAACAACCTCTGCAATAGTTCTCTGCTCAACGAGAACAACAAACTGGTTGAGTGGTGCGTGCTTTTAAATAAAATCAGAGTCAGAATCTTGCCAGTCGTTTATCGCGCTCTCGCTTGCAAAAAAATCGTTAGTGATGCAAGCTTTGTTTCCTTCTTCACAGCTGCTCAGCGCTGGGTGTTTTTAGGAAGAGTCAGGGCCTTTTGTTTTTTTTTCAAGAAACGCCGTCTGGCTTAGCTTTAGGCCTTGACTATTTGGAATAGGTCAGGTTCAAAGGAGTTCAGCAACTTAGTTCGGCTCAGTTAAGTTTTACTGAGGGAAATGTAGGCGAACACTTTTTACCTCCTTCTGAACTCGATTTAAAGGAGTTAAACAGTCAACTTCAAGTCAGTTTTATTAACCGAAGTGTAGACGAACACCCTATTTTTGTAAAAAGTGGCTAAGAAAAGTATCGATACAGAATGAGAATTCGAAAAAGAGGACGGGTTATCACAGAGCAAATAGGAGGTTGGTTCGAAATCTATGGAGAAATGTATCGATCCAATTATTCAGGGTTTGTTTATTGACGCACCACTCAGACACATACGAGGACCGTCTACCGCGACAGCTGCTACTTGCTAAAGTCGACACACTAGCTCGCGTGCCGTCACTGAAGACCGGCTTTAAATGGATGCGCCCCCCCCCCTTGCTGGAAGCATCACGTCACAGTAGCTGTGATCCCTTGCGGTAAGCATGACCGACAGATTCCAGGTCGCGATTCTTCGCTGTGTGTGAGACCCAGTTCCGGAGCTAAACTCCGCTAGTTGGCTGCAGATACCGCTGCAATGAGTAAGACTAACTACGGCGGGGAAGTGGACGGATGAAAACTGTAGAAGGTCAGCCCGCATGACCTAGAAGTTTGTTATCTTTCCTACTCCTGGATTGGTTTTCCATGACCGTTAGCACCGTTCTGACCGAGCAGAACTCCAGAACAACCTCAACAATACCACTACATTGTAACCGTTTGGTGCTAACTGTCTGAGGTGCGAATAGAATGCAGCAGTGCAGGAAACAATCCAACTTATTACTGCCATGATACCCGTGGCCAGTCCGATTTCTGGCCTCCTCGTATTCACTTGCCTCATGGATGCGTAGGTCTATCCAACGTCCAGGTCAAAACAATCTCGGAGATGCCTCAGCAGATCTTGAAATGAGGGACGCACAGTGGAGGTTATCGGCTCGATAAAAGCCCATCCTACATCCTCTTCGCCGACTGCCTCGTCTTCTTGGACTTCCGCACAGTACACTGAGTTTTGCTACCTCAGGCAGCAGTGGCCACTTGCGAGGCCAGGGCTGACTGCGTCCAGTCGTGCCCGAGAGAGCACTTGATTGGGCAGCTCCTTTTATGTGACTGAGGAGTCAGTTAAAATGGTGTGCGATTGGTTTTTTTCAGTCTTCGACGGTATGTCGCACCGACTGCATCGGCCGAGGGGCAGCGTGTTTAAGTGGTCCTTTGGCAGCCGCGACTATTTGGACACGTCTGTGTGTGTGCGCGCACTTAAACGCGTGCTGGGGGGTCAGTGTTCGGGTAAACGAGTCAGAAATCAACTGTCTGTGCGAAGTCGCATGATGTTGAGGCAGCGGACACTGAAAAAGGTAGGGGGCCAAGCAGCATTCTTGACCGTCCGGCGCAAAATTTCCGAAGCTCACTTTCTGCGTAATGTTACTTGCAATCCGCAGACATGTCCACACACTATTTCAATGTAATTCAGGCTCCGTATCCATTTTAATATTATTTTAACAAATAATCTTTTATCTATCATATTCATGCCAAAAGAATGATATCGACCATTTTATTGAAACCTGTATTAGTCAACATCGAACACCGCCATGCCTATCCGTGAGTATGGTGGCTGGTAACATTTTCATCAAAAAGACAGAACCCGATCAGTCTATGTTAAGCTACAGCTGGGAGCATTCGAAATTGAGCGCACTGCTGCGTGTGGGGGGAGAGCGATAGTGAAGTCAACGACTCATTTTACTTTTTTCTCTGACGCCCCTACTAGCACTGGACGTTAGAGCCTAATCTGCCCTCACTGCAATCGCACATTCACCTCACGCATCGGCCTGGTCGGTCACTTGCGAATCCATCGCACACAGAGACTGGAGAACCAGTGCCAGGAGCTCTGACATACAGTCGCGCCACTTGCCTTCACTGCCCACGCACATTCACCCATCGCATGGGCCTACTAGACCACATGCGCATTCGCTTCTTAGGCCCAGTAAAGCAGGTAAGCGCACACATACAGACACATTCGAAACTGGCAGCATCATAAATGCTTGGCTTTTTGTGATCGCCTATAGCTTTGCTTAAACCTCAGTACCAAATAATGTTACACACTTTTGCACAGGGATCTCGAACTGCAGATCAAACTCCTACGTATGACGGGGATGCTGAATGAGCAACAGGTCCTCTCGCGGGCGGCCCAGTCTGATCGTGTCTACCGCCAACTCTCAACCGATGTACTCTATATTGTGAAGCGTGACGGGTCCGTCGAGGATGCACTGGTGGATATTTTCAATCCCCTCGAGAACACTTGGCAGGAATTCTGCTACATGCCCTTCCCTCGGGGTGCACAGAATGTCGTCTTAAACAGTAAGTATCCTGCACCGCACCACACCGCCCACACCCCCACCCGCGACCATATGAAATACTGAAAAATAACAATCCTACTATAACGAAATAAGTAGGTAGTTATGTGCAGTAAACTACATACCGTTCTTTGCAAGCAATCATAGCCTTCACTCGAATTCATCATCAAAGACAACCACATACAGAGGGGTAGTGGCAAAAGGGGCGGGCAGAATTTATGAGACGCCTCTATAATTAACAGCACCCGCGCTCCTCCTCCTATTAGATGTGATGTTGGCCAGTAAGTCGGCACCTAAGTCATTAGGGCTCCGTAATTTCATCATCGTTGTTGCGCCATGATTACTCGGCTATTGCTTCGCTGTCACCCTAATTGCTGTTCACCCGCGGCCTCTCCGCATGACTAATTACCCTGCCCAGGAGAATTCAAAACAGGCACCGTCGAGGCGGGCGGTCACTAGGCATGCTAATTGACTTCAGTCAGGAGGACCATGATCCAAGCTTTTAACGGCCCACGCGGTTGAAATTGCGGCTTTATCACACTAAAAGGTGTGGTTAGGTCCCGTTCAACAGACCGCGATCTGGGAGCTGGTGTTATTTCTCCTCCTCCTCCTACCCGGTGCAGCTTGTTCAGCTATTCACGTCCGGAGTAATTTCCAAGTTTCTCCGACGTAGTTGCTTTGTCTATAACTGCATCAGATCCGGTAAACGACTCCGGGTGTTTCCTGCACTGGACGTGGGTCTTTCAGTCTCATGTCTTGGCGCCTGAGGGTTGCCTACGAGCTCTGTTTAATTTCTATTTCTCAGAGTGACGTGAAACTGCGGCTGATGACTTCCGAGACCGTACGACAAAGCTCGCAGAAATTTGGAGTCGGTTGCATTATGTCGCTCGTCGCGTTTGCGCATGCACCGCATGACAAAATGGCGGGGGTAATTATTCGCTCTACGCACCCGTTGCGGATATTTTAATGCAGCAACTTTGTCTCCCGGTCCACTGCAATGCATCTGAACAACCGCTTTTGTGGCTGATTGGGTGGTTGCCGTTGTAGCTCAGTGCTTGCGTCGAATAAGTGGTTTTCCTTTCGTTTTCTAGATCACTATAATATTTCCTGCAGAAAAGGACATTAAAGAGGGCTGACTAGTTGTTTATCTGCCCCCGCCTCTACGCTAAGGGCGCGTCGCGCTGCCCGTTAAATGTTCGTTAATACCCTCCTCCGCCTCTTGCCTCCCTGTCAGCTGGGCTATTTGACTTACACACGCCATTTGCAGTTGAGCGATTGAGCGCTTTTGCTTCTTCACTCAAACCTAGTTTCCCTGCAGTCTGTATGTTACGGGCCGGCCTAAGTGCACGCTGCCCGAACGACATTCCCACGCCAAGCGTCCGTTCCGCTCACATCCAACGCACGGCGTGGCGGCGCAGGACTCTAATGCAAGCCAGACAACGGGTCCGGCCACGCAGAAAAGGTGCATTGTCTGACACCTGCGCTCAGCTCATGCCAAGCGGTATCCTAACACGCCAACTCTCATGACTCGCCAGCCAATGAAGTCATGTCTTTCTTGTGACCACGATCTAATTGGTCCAACCTTGTACATACGCGTTCGCTTGCTCTTCAGTGTGCTGTACTAGGTTTGCTCTAAGACTTCTGCTATCTGCACACTTCTTGTTGTGTTCTTCCTTCGGGGCTCACACGAGGCGTAGTTAGACGGGGAATATTGCGGCCTTGGCCACTGTTACAAGACTGCGTCTGCAAACCATAAATCCGGAAGACTGAATTGATTTAACTGTCTTTACTGGGCGACTGCACGCGAGCAGCTAACATTAATGCTAAAGCCCAGTCTGTTCCGACCAGACTAGAAGGCAGGAGCTTTATTCGGCGTATGATGTGTGCCTAGGCATTCTGGAACCTTGTCGACTGCGGCCACTGCCCACGCTGTGTGGGCGGTCGTATCGTTTGCCGGACGCACGGCGTGGGCCGCTTGACTGTGAGCATGACTCGGCTGGCCTGTCCTTTTCACCGACTGCCGCGACTGCATGGGGCCTGGAGGGTTGCCAACTGACACTTATAGTCAGACCTCGCGGTCAACCCAAGGTGGGTGGCTGACAAGCTGGCCGGTGGACGGATAGTCAGGCTGCAATGTTTTCCTTCTTAATGTTGCCCGTGAAGTCCGAGCCAGGTGTAACGGCACGCTTAAGGGCGGCTCCGGTCACGCCAGTCCATGGCGCCCTCTCTCTCTCTCGCCTCTGGTTTTCTTGACTTGGTCATGACACCGGGCCCCGGTGGGGGGAGGGGGGGGAAGAAAAGACTGTGGCGATTCAGCTCAGTGCGGTGAAAGTAATCGAAATCGACGCTCGAATTGTCGTTTGACTGCCTAGCCCTCCAAGGGGGCTGCGTGGTAGATGATTTGGACCAACACGGGGGCTAGTACAGGGCATGTCAGGTGTTATTAGGATTGTGCCTCTGCTAGGAATGTGCCCATTCCCACAAGTACTCTGTTAGCAGACGCTTAACAGATAGATAGCCTCCTCAAGCTGCACGCGCACACCAGACTATCGATCGGCCACAGGCAGCAAACACGACTCGCAGTCACAGCAATCGATAATTCAAATTTAATCACGCCAATCACGCAAGCAGCCAAAAGCTGATTGGCCCAATGGACCTAGCTCACCATCGTTTGTTGCCTTAATTTTGTTGGACCTGACACTCACTCAACGACTTGCTCTGACTTTCTGTAACGTGCTTGTCGCAGAAAACTCCTCTCCTCTCTCTAGCCAAATGGTCTTCTCTTTGTCTCACTCTTACGGGTTCCTTGGTTCGGCGTTCGATTTAGTTAGTAGTACCAGGCGCGGGTCATAACAGCCTCCATAACAAAAGCCGAACATGGAGGGAGGGGAGAGTTGGCGGCACGCGTAGGTCTCAACAGCCATCTGTGGCGTTTATAATAACTCCACTCGAAGAGATTTGAGTCAGGTGTGATGGCTCCGGCTACGCCTCTCGCATGCGCCCAATCCAGCTGCTGGTTTTCTTGACTCTGTCTTAACACCGGGCTCCTACTGGTGAAGAAGCAGGGATGTCGTGTGAGGTAGATGCACTGCAAGTCTGCAATCACTTCCCACGTTCGTACTGTTGTCTGGTCGCGTAGCAACTGCATCTTATAAGCGCTGCGTAATCCTTCCGAGTCCGCTATCATTGTTCGTGGTTGCTTCTGTGTGTCTCTTGATTCCGGAGTTCGCGTTTTAGCCTTTTCTACTGAAAACGAACCCGGACAGCTGTCGAAAACAAAATGCCGCGTGTGCAGCTGTTTCCACATCGACGGCAAACTGGAGTTTTGCTACCTCTGGTGCGAACAGCTTTTATTTTCTTTGGGCAAGACACCAGCTCTACGTGCGTGTCCATGAAACAGGTCGTAGGGAGACATGGCGCCCGACGCACGGAGGGGGGGGGTCAACTAAACACCGGTGCTGCAGTTACAGACAGGAGTAAATCAGTATAAGTATCAGTATATTGAGGAATATGTAAGTAAATTTCCTTTGAGTTCCCTATTTTTACATATGTGTGTAGTGGTAGCAGAAAAATTGTATCTCAGACTGTTGGCGAAGCCAGATATCCTGAGTCATGGGGTGAAAAGATAGGAGCAGACAGTGAATAAACTCCTTAGGGATTTTTATGAGAAAAGCTGTCGCTCTTGTGGCACCCGTAATTTGTGAGGAGGACCCCTCAAATTAATTGTTGTTGCTACTATTTCGAAGAAATCTCCTGATATAGGACAGCAGTCCCGAAGACGTACTATGCGGAATGTTAGTATCAGGTCCCACCGAAGCTGCCTGTAGTGCAATGGAAAGAGGTTGAAATGCGACAGCCGTGCTTCATAAGACTGCGAGCCCTGCCATGCGGTAGTCGACAGGGTGACGTCAGGCACATGCAGCAGCTCAGCTGTGATTGGTAGACTGCGCACGCGGAAGGAAAAGAGAGGGACATTTAGCGAGCACCGGGAGCCAGAGTGTTTACTCTCTGAAGATGGCTAGATGAGTCTACTGCCCGAGACGTCAGCTGCCAAATCAACCTCTCTCCGTGAACGCTCTTCCTCCTTCTGAATAATTTTCATTTCGTTTAGGCAAGGCACCAGCGTAAAGTCAATGAAGCGTAAAGAAGCAACACGGCCGCCGAAAATCAATGAGAAAAAGGCATACTACTACATGCGTAGTTAATTTTACAAAGCATACTTTTTGCAGCCTGTAAAAAAAGTTCGCTCAGAACCCCCGGCATCCTGGCGGGAGGGCCCTAATAGCAAAACGAGCTCGTTTCGAGCTCGCTAATTCGAAAAATCGAGCTCGATTTGGCCGCCTGTTCGAGCTCCAAGCGAGCTCGCATTTTCGCGCTTGTACCTCAAAAAATCGAATTTCATTTTTCGTCCGGACAGAGGTTACCTCTTCTCCTGCCAAAACCCCTCACTTTTCGACACATAGCGAAATATTACTTGTTTGAAGGCTGTTTGTGTAGTAGAATGTATATATTAATATTAAAAACGGGCTTAAAATATTAGGGTACGAAAATGATAAAAATTCTCTTTGGCCGGGGTTTAGAATTCTTGGTTACCAGAAAGCATTATTGTAGAGTTCATAGACGGCACTAGTAGTCCGCACGGCCCTAGCGCATCGTCGTTATCATGGTTTCGGGGTACATATAAAAGAAGGAAATTAGTACGTAGGTTACTATACGTAACGTAACAGCGAGTGACCAGGTGAAGTGGCCAAAACTCACACTTACTTTTCCGATATACCGGTATTCCATCAATAGCTAACTAGTTTACTATCTTATTTCCTACAATAGGCATGAAAAGTTGACTTATATTCTTACTAAAATTTGTAACAATTCCCATGTGGACGTACTCACCGCTGCCAATTGCCGTTACCTTTGTTCGATTGGTTTTCCTTGCCAGAAGCATACGTCCATCACTTGGTAGTTCGGGGGCAACACGCCTCAAAATTGTGAGGAGTCTCGTCAAATGTTTTATCGGGATGTTGGTGTATATTGCCCAAGACCACAAAGCATCTTCCAGACACTGCTCTTTCTCCATCACTGAGTTACTTGTTGACTGTTCGGTTAGTTTTTCGAATGCCAAACTGCTCCAACTCCTATCTTCCTCCCACGATGATGTGCTACAGTCCGCAACTGTAGATAAAGAAATGCAAGGAGGGTCAGCACAGTCTGACAATCTCGTAATTTCCCATGTTTCCTACTCAGTTTTACGTAAATCTCCAAGATAACCGTGCAAAGCATGTCGTCGTAATGCTCTTTTTGATGGGCCTTCCACATACTAAAGAAGACGGTAAAAAA
>JAYGXS010001547.1:0-13360 GCA_036362985.1 Ligula intestinalis
CCGGTGTTGGCGTACGATGAGGTGGTGGCCTGCCCGTTCCTCAGGTGACAGCTTGCATTGGCCAAATCAAATCTTAGGATTGAATATGGATTGGGCAAATCATTGCACTTGTTGATGGATTGGGGGCCCGTGAACCACGACTCAAGTAGTTCTCGGCTCACCCGATTGTTACCTCTTGGGAAAATTTTGGCCTTATCAAATTTGAAGGTGTGGCCGGGTCCCGTCGAATGAACCGTAACTTGAAAATTTGCATCATTTTGCCGCACTGTAGCCGCATGTTCGGCAATTCGCATCCTGAGAAGTCTGCCAGTTTCCCCGACATAGTTGCTTTGACCGCAACTGCTCCAGATCCTGTAGACGACCCCAGATGTTTCTTGCCGTGGCAGTGGGTCTTTTGGCTTCATTATCTGACGCCTTACGGTTGCCTCTGGCCTGTGTGCGACTCCAACTCCAAGAGGTGCGAGAAGGCGGTCGACTGTTTTCGATACGTTTTTGACATACGGGATCGAACGCCAAATCTTGGGGTCTGTGCGCTTTTGTTGGCCAGCTCGTTTGCGCAAGCACCGTTAACTGTCGCTGTTTGCTTGCAGTCATGACTGTGCCCTATAAATACTGCGAACTTCTGTGCATGCTTTACCTTTCTGCTATTCATGTCTCTGATGACGAATCCGCGACGGATATCGAAACGTCAAGGGACTAAACATATTTTCCCATCGATCGAGTCTTCTTCTTCTCAGTAGGTAGTAATGTCCAAATTTGGTACACACAATAAATAATAAGTGAGTAAGTAATATCATTACATTTCTGTCTTTATTTCTGGCACGCTATGTGATGCGAAAAAAAATTTCTAGGACCGAAACTGTGATTCCACATAACTCATTAACTTAAAGTTGGGTGATAATAATAACATCTGTCAACGATTATGAAAAATCCTGCGTTCAAATAACGTGGACTTTGTTTTTATCGAATTCAGAGAAGGCAATATTTACAAAGTATCCGGTTCTAATGCAAGCTCGCGCGGTTTTTCTCACTGGCAACGAATATCTGTCATGCAGGTACTGAGTAATGCAACTTTTGCGGAATATTTTGTTTCAAGTGGTGTTGTCGCGGGCGCTAGTCGATGAATCAATTTTTGTTGCAGTTGCCTCAGTCCATGACTAATGCCCTTCCGAGTATGCGGCAGTAATACAGTTTCTAGGCGGGGAGTCTAGCCGGCGGGGGCGGCGGCGGCATTGGTTTAGCACTTGTAGACATTTTGTTCCACACAACAAACCCCACTACTACGATAAATTAATTTTCGTCGGAAATACCCCCACTCTCGCCATCCCGTGACCCGGCGATGCACGCAAATAGCAACGCCAAGCATGCAAACCGCTTTTTTCGCCCTAAACCTCAGCCTGAGGTAAGCATTCTCATGTTCACAACCCTAAGATGAACCAGACTATAATTCTAACTGCCTAACTATCACCCCAACTCTACCCTTAATATTAACAGCAACCGCAATAATGCGGCAGAACTTGATTCAAGACCACAGCTATTGCGGGTCTTTTCCTAGTCCCGCCAGAGAGAATGAGGGCATATAAGCATACCTTTATTTATTTCGCTGAACACGTGGTGCGTGAGAGATTTTATGTCGCGCATTAAGTCGGCTCTATGTTGGGACTTATTTCAAACCACCTGTGCCAACTTCAGGAGTGATATCACAGGGTAAATCTCAGTGTTTCTGTATATTTTAAATTGGTAAACTTGTTAAAGCGTGCATTTTAATAATTTAAGGTTATGCTATCAGGTGCTAGGTGCATCCTGCGTGACTTTTTTTTTTTAGACGAGTTAAGAAAAAAATCAGCTAGCAGGTTGATAGACATGTAAGTCAATTTTCTGTGGAAATTCTTATAGAAAAGTGAAGTCATCGTTAGGTAACCTAACAGGAATATAATAGATGTTGAACATCACGAAATCTGGATAAGAACCATTTTCAAACTCTGATGGAAATCGTTGCCTCACCGGTGTTGTCGAAGAAGTCAAATGAAATTCGACAATGTTGCATTTTCTACGGTGGCAAAATATGTGTTCATCTTTCATTATGCAGTCATAGGCCTTTTGCCAGATAAAATGAGGAAATATTTACTTTTTTATAGATTGTATGTATATAAACCCCATGTTTGGTCTATTTTCTCGTAAAGGTAAACGGGTAATTCTTAAAATGTCTTTTAATTATTATAGATTTCAAATAACGACATTCGTGTTATCCTATTTTGAGCTTAATAGTATC
The DNA here is from genome assembly GCA_036362985.1 of Ligula intestinalis. Taxonomy (NCBI): domain Eukaryota; kingdom Metazoa; phylum Platyhelminthes; class Cestoda; order Diphyllobothriidea; family Diphyllobothriidae; genus Ligula; species Ligula intestinalis. The sequence goes on from JAYGXS010001547.1 coordinate 2,273, forward strand.
TGCGCCCTGCACTAACGCCGATGTCCTTTACCAAGACTTTTTAAAGAGTTCATTAAACGCCAGTGTTTTTAATTTTCTATGCATATTCCGTGTGCAGTATTATCCGACACGACAATAGTGCACTAATCAGGCGTCCTGTCAAATATAAACAACTAATATTAAGAGTTGTGCAAATATAAAACGTAAACACCAAAGCTTCTGCGCCTTCTGCAGAACAGAAATGTTAAAAAAATGCAATAAAATAGAGTTGTTTCAGTTATGCTTATTTAAAAACTGGTAAACAATGAGGATCAATGTCATCTGGAATTAAGTTCACTGTTAACAAGTGTGGTGGCTCTGACTTACATGAAAAAAACACTACTTGTTTCATAGTTAATTGTTCGAAATAATAAATAAATTATTTGGTATGTTTGGCGAGCATACGTAGCTTTCGATAAATTCTCATCGGGCCGTTACAATTATATAGGGAAGGGTGCAAATTAACATGCTGGTTATCAAGTTATCACAAAACGCAAATTAGTCATGGGGATGAGGAAGGGGGTGTGGGGTTGGTAGTAATCAGCTAATGAGGGTTTGTTGAGTCCGGATAGGGGATGGGGGGAAGGGGGTGGGGTTGGGTGAAGCGGCAGCAAGCGGAAAAAATGCAGGTAGTTAGGTAACCGCTGGCCAAGCCAGGCTCGGGGCCTGCAGGAGGTTCTTCTGCGCGCACAGAACCGGCTTCCTCAAACGGATCGCGGTTGCTTCTGCTGTTGCCAGCAAACGCTGACCCAGGGGCTTTGGGTAGTTTGGCGAGACCTTGTAAATTACCTTAAAGGCTTCGCTGGGGTCCACACGATGTTCGGAGTGAACCATGTGCGCAAGGATTGAGCTTTTGACGCTTCTGACTTCGCCTTTGGCCAGCCATGCCGGGAGGTGTTCCCGTATTCTTTTTGATAGGCGCTGACTCGTGCGACCGATATAGCTTGCTCCACAGGAACAAGTGAATGAGTATATGCACATGGAGGTGGTCTGAGTTGGCAGCCTATCTTTACCTTCGCCGTGCAGGACCGGGTTCGTTGAGAATAACACCCGAACGTTCGCTGCTGGGCAAGTTCGTGCTACGGCTTGGTTAAGACGTCTGCTGAGAAGCTCGCTTGCTGCGTCCCCTTGAAAGGGAACTTTGAGGAACAAGGTCTTCTTTTCTACAGTTGGTGTAATAGGCTTCGGTTCTTTCTCCATCATATTCTTCATGATAAATCTGTCCGGATACCCGTTCTCCCGAAGCAGGTCCTGGAGTTTTTGGAGCTCCATTTCAATAGTGTCTGCCGAACAGATTTTCCTGGCTCTTTGCGTTAAACATCGGATCAGATAACGTTTCTGTTTGATAGGTACAAAACTGTTAAAGTTTGTGTACTGTCCGGACCAGGTTTTCTTACGATAAATGCTCCTTCGGATGCTACCGTCGGTTCTTCGACTTAGGAGGACATCTAAGAAAGGAAGCGAACCTGCCATCTCCACTTCCAAGGTGAACTTTATGGAGGGATGTGCTTCATTCACAGTACTAAGAAACGCATTCACGTCGGTTTCTACTGGGGCGATGGCAAAGATGTCATCGACATACCGACCATAGTGTTTTAATTCATGGATCTGCTTGCTGAGTTGCGACTTCTCCAGCTTGCCCATGAAGATGTTTGCCAAAAGAGGTCCGAGAGGCGAGCCCATAGCAACGCCGTCTAGCTGTCTATATAAGTGGTTGTCAAAAAGGAACTGCACATTTAATGTGCACTTTAGTAGTAGTTCCTTTAATGCTGCAGTTGGTATTCCTACTTCTATTTGATTTGCCTTTACGAAGTCGCAGATATAGTCGACTGTTTCTGTTACGGGGACGTTTGTAAACAGCAATGAGACGTCTAAGGAGAACATCCTCATGCCGTTTAAGTTCATATCTTTGATGCTGTTGATAAATAGGAATGCATCTTTATAGCTGTGTGGCGCTAGCAGATGTTGCAAGGGGTTGAGCTTATCTGCCAACCATTTCGCTATCGTATGATAAGGCGAGTTTCGCATGTCCAAGATCGGACGAACTGGCAGGCCATCTTTGTGGATCTTGGGCAGGCCATACAATCGGGAAATATGCGTGCCTACTGGCCGCAGCTGTTCGAGTTCACGGTCGGTAATGAATCCTGCCGTGTGGAGTCTTCTTAAGCAGCCGGTCAATTGTGCCTCTACTTCCTCCGTGCAGTCTTTTTCTCTGTCTACTTTCGCAAATTTTGTCTGGTCTGCTAGTATGGCCTGCATCTTAGTTACGTAGTCTGATCTGTTCATCAGAACGACACCGGTTCCTTTGTCTGGTCTAGTAACCAAGATGTCTTTGTTTGCTCGTAGCTGCTTCAACTTGTCTAGATGTGCTTTCGTTAGTAGTCCGCGATTTGTTAGTCTCCGGTTCAGGTACTGGTAACTACAATTAACTAGTATTGATTTGAAGTGCTGAACACTATCTGCGGAGCTTGGCTTAAGGTCGTAAGTTTGATTATAGAGATGCTCAAACTGGGTTTCTAGGTCTAACTGATTAACCTTTCGACCAGGTATGCAGAATTTTGGGCCAAGTGATAATGCTTCAAGTGTAGTCGCATCAAGTAAATTAAACTCAAAACGCTTCATCTATCTTCAGTGTTACTTGATTTCTGCTCTTGAATCAAAAAAGTAAAAGTGAACTTCACGTTTTGATTTTAAGGCCCAAATCAGTGCTCACACGTAACCGCCAAATGCAGTCTGGTACAGTCTTTCACAAACAAAAGTGCAAAGTTCTCATAAACAATTATTTGATTAACATTTTGAATAGCAATAAGGTGGTTTCAAAGGTCTCACAATTAATTTACCAGGTGTGGATCTCTGGAACAGATGTATCCCACTGACTGGGTCTCAGTGAACTTCATCGGTTGGGCAGTATCGAACAGTTTCATATGCAAGATCGACGAGAATTTCAAGCTTATTACCCAAGCAAGTTGTTCTTCAGCTTATCGGTGTTCGCCCTTCTTTGTTGCCTCGGCCTTCTGGTGGATGCTTGGCGAGTTTTAACGTTAGGTCTCACGGACTATTATTTAAATAGAAGGCGGTTTAGCCATGCGGACGTTCAACGGTCAGCTAGCTACTCTAATCCCCCCGTGAGTCCGTTAGCATGCGGGCTTTATTTTGGACACTTTAAGCTCTGCGTGGACGTTATGTCTGGATGCGGTTGAGAGAACAGCTACAGGCTTCTGTAATTTGAAGACTGGTCGACCAGAAGTCCTCATAAAGCACATCCCCAACAGTACATGGAAATGGTAAAGCCTTATCCCTCCTAATGCAGGCTACCTTGCAGCAAATAGCCAGCAAGGCACATAATTGTGCGGCGCAACCCTATAACAAACTCTTACACAACAAAGACTACGATGAAAAATTCGCACAAAGTTCAGAACTTCGCGAAAGCTTGATAATCACTCGCCAACAAGTATTACCGCATGTACCAAGGCTTAAAAATAATAATGAAAAACGTTGGATAAATTGGCTACGTTAAAGCACTGTAAAAAGCTACCAGTTGTTTGAAAGGAGAAATAAATGTTCCAAGACAGTCAAGATTCTCAGAAGCAATAAATAGTGCTAAATTAGAACGATAAATTTAAATCTTTTCGTAAGTTTAGTGGATCATCTGGCCGCTTACTACATATCAAAAAAAAATTTTTATTCGACAGATTTTAAAAATTTTGACGTTATTTAATTACAATTGCGTAATTACTACTTTTTTCGAATTGTAAATAAAAAGTTCATACTCGGGGATTCTGTTTGATTTTCATATCAAAACCTTTGAAATGCAATATCTTTTTAAAACATTTGCCGAAAAAATGAGTACTCGTATTCGATTATGTGGAGCTGCCCGTGTTGGATATAGCTGAAAAGTCCTCAAAACACTTAAAAGCATCCTCCAGCAAAAAGAAGGTATGATAGCTTTATTGAAAGTAATAAAAAGGTCTTCACATAAGTTACCTTTTACAAATGCCATTTAATTAGATATACAGGCAATGGACATGTTTGCAAGGTAAATCACGATAAATTTTACAGTTTGGCTGGAAATGATCGATCCCACTTTTTCTCTTTCCACTGAAGCTTTAATTACCCTAGTGGATTACGTTCGGACTTAGTTATAAGCTTGTGAAAGCAAACACATGACAAATTATACAGAAATATTCTGATAAAATTCGTATTCTTCGGTTTTTCTGTTTCTTAATTATATAAAAGTGGAACTTTAAGAGTACAAGAAGTTAATTTTTATATTATTTTTATTTAATGCGGTTTGCGAAAATGCATAAGAAGTTTTGTTTACGTCCCAAGTAGTTTTTATCGCATGAAAAATTATGTCAAAACAATTTTTTATTGTTTTTTTGGCATAAAAATCTCACACATAAACAAACAATAATTTATCGAACAGATATTTTTTGTTGTTTCTAAAAATAAATGCGACTTCCTAAACTTGGCTTGACTTGTATTTGAATATCTTCCGACTACATTTCTCGTTTCTAGAAGGCATGTGTTTAAAACGTTCCTTTCTTATTTTGGATTCTCCTTTATCCTAATGCATAAAAAGAAAAGGCTCGACTCTGTCGTTCTTAATAGGATAGGAAATTTCTTGGATATCAGGCTTCCTCCAACTTAGCTAAGATACTGCCTATTACCGTTATTAAACTAACGTAAAAAAGCAGTTTTCCTAACTGGAAGGCTTCCTTGGGATTAAATTCACTTACGCGACCTTAATAACATCAACAAATACATGCATAAATGCCAAGTCAAATTCAGTCATGACATTTGCGCGAATTCTTGGATATACTGTATAATTCAGCAAAATTCCCATTTCCACGATTGTAAAGTCAATTTGGTAAACGATCGTTTTCGTTCATTCATCGTCAGGGAATAAAATTGGTCAATAACTTACAGCGATTATATAACCGTAAAATTAGGCAGGGGGGAGATGGAGGAAAAGGGTGAGGGTAATTAAGCAGCTGAGTTTGCCCTCGTCTCCTGAACGCGGGCGCCTGCGCGGGTAGGACGCTGGTTGCCATGCCCAGATGAGACAAAGGGGATGTTCTCGCTGTCCGCGGATTGAGTTCTGTATGTCAGCCGCGCAGCTTGCGCTTGATTATTCTCCATAGCTTTGTCTTCTGTGGCTTCAGTAGGTGTTGGATTTTCGCGTGCAGTCGGCCAAGGGAGGCCGATGGCTTGAACCAGTGCCTTTTGACAGCATAGAATGGGTTTTGCTAGCCGGATTGCCACTGCTTCTGCTGTGGCTAACACCCGTTTGCGCAGGCCTTTGGAGTAGTGCGTTGGCGTGCGGTATATGACCCAAAAGGCTTCACTCGCATCCAATTGGTGGTTTGTATCAATTATGTGGGCGAGGATTGAGCTTGAGGTCGGTCAATTCTCCCCTCCGCTGAGCCAAGCTGGTATGTGCTTGCGCATTCTCTTCTCCAGACGTCGCGTTGTTCGGCCAATATAGCCCACTCCACAGGAACAGGTGAACGAATAGATGCACATAAATGTGGCCTGAAACGGTAGTCTGTCCTTACCTCCCATTCGTTGAAGGGGAGAGTAAGTGAAGAGAAACCGCAAGTTTGCAGCTGAGAAGGCATTCAAAACCACTGTCTTCAGGTGCCTTCTTACTACACTCGTTGCGTCTCCCATTAACGGCAGTGGAAAAAAGAGGCGAACGAAGAACTCGCTTTCCTAGACGGCCTCTTACACAGACAAGAAAATGGCTCGATACAACGCCGACTATTTAGAAAGAAAACCTGGACTGAACAATACGTTAATTTTCAAAGTTTCGTCCCCCTTAACGTCAAACGGAAATTAGTCCAGGGAATGGCAGCCAGAATACGCCATATCTGCTCTTCTGAAATAGTGGCGTTAGAATTGCAGCAACTAAAGGAGACACTCCATTAAAACGGTTACCCGGGACGGTTCATCCTTCAGAACATCAAGGAACGTGTCCCAAAGGTCGCAATCGCAACGACGGAAAAGAAAGATCTGTGTATAAGACTGCCGTTTATGGAAGACGCAATGAGTGAACTAGTAAGAAGGCGACTGAAGACAGTGTTTATGAATGCCTTCTCGGCTGCAAACTTGCGGTTTCTCTTCACTTACTTTCCCCTTCTATGAATGGGAGGTAAGGACAGACTACCGTTTCAGGCCACATCTATGTGCATCTTTTCATTCACCTGTTCCTGTGGAGTGGGCTATATTGGCCTAACAACGCGACGTCTGGAGAAGAGAATGCGCAAGCACATACCAGCTTGGCTCAGCGGAGGGGAGAATTGACCGACCTCAAGCTCAATCCTCGCCCACATAATTGATACAAACCACCAATTGGATGCGAGTGAAGCCTTTTGGGTCATATACCGCACGCCAACGCACTACTCCAAAGGCCTGCGCAAACGGGTGTTAGCCACAGCAGAAGCAGTGGCAATCCGGCTAGCAAAACCCATTCTATGCTGTCAAAAGGCACTGGCTCAAGCCATCGGCCTCCCTTGGCCAACTGCACGCGAAAATCCAACACTTACTGAAGCTACAGAAGACAAAGCTATGGAGAATAATCAAACGCAAGCTGCGCGGCTGACATACAGAACTCAATCCGCGGACAGCGGAACATCCCCCCTGTCTCATCTGGGCATGGCAACCAGCGTCCTACCCGCACAGGCGCCCGCGTTCAGGAGACGAGGGAAAACTCAGCTGCTTAATTACTACTTACGTCTGCTTGTCAGCGGCAAGTAGATATTTCGCAGTACTTGACGAGTTTTAACCAAAATATGCACTAAAGATGTTGGTTTCCGCCTTAAGACTTTGAATATACTGATATATACACGAATATAAATAAATTTCTGAAGAGATTAAAAAGCTGAACATTCAAAATACCAACTGAAAGCGCTTTAAATGTAGCAACTGCTTCTTCCGACATCGAGCGCTAACTTTTTCGGTTGTTGTCTGGTTGTTGTCACTTTCGGTTGTCTGTCATTAAGATACAGTCTTTTTGTTTTTTATCGCCTGTGATGCAGAAGTCTGTTTCAACTCTGGTATGAATGAGGAGACAAAGGTCGTATACACATTTTTTTAGTCTTCACATAGTGACCGATGTCTTTGACGGACGTACGCAACACAAACTCAGTCTAAAGGCTGATATACATATTTGGGTAGCAGTTTCTTTCTATTGATGGCTTTCTAAGTAGCTTGCTATTTTGGAGTTTAATGCCGGTAAAGAAAGGAAAGGAATAAGGCGTTGGAAGTTTAGTTCAACTTCCATCATTAGGCAGTTCCATTTGGTTGTGGTTGTTTTGATAATAAAAGCTTCGATAACATATCACGAGTGGATAATTTTATTTATTTTTTTGCAAACACAAACCATTATGCCTGTTGAATTTGTTCTTCACCGAGCATTTTTGACAAAAAGAGGTCTTAGGAATAGTTTAGATTTTTCCAAGGACCTGCTAATCGAAACTCCCGTGCGTTTTAAGGAAATGCTGAGGAGAACCAGTGATATGTTTTCAATTGCCTATCTCTTTATGGTCTTCACATGAAAGTCGTCCTACGTTTTAGATCACTAGCTGGGCTGAAATGAAAGAGACTAATAAACCGACATCAGAAGATGCTACGGGTAAAATTGATTCCAAAGTTGGCTGCTTTATGCAGGCAAGGTCAAATATACCCAGAAGGCAGTGAAGTTCATGCATTTTATTTAATGAGTGGGCAGTAGAAAGCAAGTCCACGTCTCAAAAGCATACTTATGCCAAGATTTTAAAACCGTATTGTGCCTTCTTCAACCAAATAAGTGCATACCGAACCAAGTAGAAAGGCTTGACTCGATTAGAGAGTAATTTGTTCATATATTTAAATGTTATGCAGCTGATTTGGGATTTTTGTTCGGGATAAACTGCAAAACCATAAATATGACAGTCGATTTCCTATACTCTGAATTGCCAACAAAAATTCGAAACATTATTTTCACTGTTAAAATGAAAATAATTGTTGTGCAGTCTGATCCCAAGATCATTTAGTCACATTTGAAGGCCAAATTTTGTACGAGCGTCTTTTACGCTACCTGTAAAACTTAAATTCTGCAAAAATGTATATTTACGAAAAATGCATTTCCACCATTGAGTGTTGATGCCCTCATATATTCAGCTGCAGTTGAGAAAACGAAGTGTAAGCGTCTGGTCGCAAGATTTCCTCAAAAAGTATGTTTTGATAAAATGCATATTGGACTTTTAAAATGGTTCTCATCATGTAATCTTTTATAAATTTAATTATTTTTAAAATGCCGCATCTATTTACTAAATCAAAGGCCATACAGAGCACATAATATGGTCCAATCAATTGCAGATATTTATAAGCTCTATGAAAGGTCCTTCGGCGAACGTAAAGAACGGTGGAATATTACCTACTTAAAAAGATAAATGTATCTTTTTTGTTAACCGCGAATAGTAATGGAAGGGTAGGTTGAATGAAAATAACAGACAAAGGAAGGGTATATTGATAAAAAGGTATGTTTTTTTGAAACGTAAGATTTATGGAAAGCAATCTATAAAATACTAACAAGAAAAATATATTTCAATGTTCAAGGGCATCAAACAAAATAGAAGAACTCAGTAGTCGAAATCCAGATGTGACAGAAATATCCTAGGCCAAGACTTACTGATAATGCGCATAGCAATCTTACTGAAATATAATATTATAATCGTGAATAAAGTTCGAACTTTTCGTTTATAAGATGGAAAATCTGCTAGTATTATCTAATCATTGAAAAAGTGTTTATTCTCCTGGTGCACACTTCATCTTTTTCGGCTGTTTGCTCAGTAAATTGTCCCTTGCATCTTATTTTGCTTGAGGTGAACTATTAACACGCTGGCAAATGGCCATGTTTTCGTTCTCACGTATCCTTACCTTGAATATAGTTTCGTCAACTTTGCGATCAAACCCTGGATGACCTGGAAGAAGCTTTCCATTTTACGTGTTTGCCTAGTGCTAACCGGAAAAGGCGACCTGTTAAGAGGATTACACACCTAACATTTAAAATTCCAATTTTTCATTTCCGCATTCCAAAGCAGCATTGAAAATCGAAGCAGATTCGTTTTGTGCCGACAAAGTCCTCATAAGGCTGACTTTTACTTTCTTCCTGCTGATGTCTATATTTGCTCCAGCGAATCGTCAAGAAACCAAAATTGTGTAAAGAGCAGACGTTGTCAAAACAAACTCGAATAACTAGTGAACATATATGCTGTCTCCTCCTAGGAGCCTCTTCAAAGCCTCTGCCGCTTTCATCTCACCGCGCTTAAAAGCTCAGAATATACGTTGTTTTAATATAAGCCGGAGAAATGGACACAATGTGCGTCTCTTGATGTTTCGTTCGCCTTCATTTAAAACAACATACCTTACAGAGTGGTTTTGGCTAAGGAGGAATGAATGCGTTCAGTACAAATGAACTCGTCGTGCCACGTATTTCTTTCAGCATTCTGGTATGGCGTTGAATTATTTAATGCATACTTTGACAGTAAGCAACCTTTGTGAACAAAGGCTCTGGAGTACGTTTAGAAGAAAAAGTCATATTTAGCGGAGGTTTTGCAAAAGTTTTTTTCAAGCTCTGGCGTGGGATTAGTACATGGGCCGGCCGATGAACTTCAGTATATACAAGGTAACTTTTTGTAAAAATAAAGTAAATGATGACGGACTGAACAATTCTGAAAACTACGATTAGCACGCTTCCGTGTGAAAGTTTTTTTATCTTCAAATTTCACTAATTTCAAGGCAAAATGCCACCGACAAAATAAAAAAAGCATAAATGATGGTCAGGGTCCTATCTGTTCGAAATTAGGAATCGAAACCCTATTTATTCATCGAACAACCTATAACTATTTTGAGTGCTCCGTAAGAACATACAAAACAGAGGACTTTCTCGCTCAATTTGACATTCCAGTTTGGCCGTTTTTATGAGAGGAAAAAGGGTTCCGAATGAAGTTTCGGAAACAGGCTAATAATGCTATGAAAAAAGTAACATTAAGTGCTTTGTTAACAAAGGAATCACTTATTTTACTGATGACAGAAAAAAACTCCTCCCGTGCCGATTTCTACATTTTAAATCACCGCAACTGTCCTTTTGATCTTTAGAGCTCTTTTTTAAATGAAAACAAATAAACAACCAATGAAAGTGTGCACTGTATCATAGGTCCTCCGTAAGCAAAACTTTCAACCTTTTCTTAGGTGACAGTTAAACGGCTAACCTGGAGAATTAATTCTTTACATATTTCAGTAAATAGCATAGACTCTCTCTCAAAATAAATGCTACATGTTACTTTAGTGCCAGACTGAAGTCATTTGCCCAATCCCATGCCAGAAACCAGGTACACAAGACAAGTTTCAAACTCTACTATGAATCGGCTATCTCATGAATTGTGAGGATCGAAATTTGAATGACTGCTTTAACACGATTGTCAGGCTGTCTACTGTATTCATTGAATAAATTCGAGACCCAAAATTATCTTTGCTAGTAACACTTAGTTCAGAAGATTGAACAACAGTGAACAGCAGTTCTTGATATCCAAGGGATTCCTTTGCTATTCGACGCTACGGAACAAACCTTCTTGCTTGTGCTTATTGTACAAAAAAAGAAAAACACAATAGACTAGAAACATTTGAAGTTAGTACGTACAGAAAACATAATTGTTCTTGTTCATGAAATAAAGATAAGAAAAAATATGAGGTTAAGCATTATTGTCAAGAAATAAAGAGCGGATAAATTTTAAAAATATTATTTTTTACAAATCTGCTACGTTTTTTGCCATCAAATGGATATGTAGAGTCTGAGGGCTGTATGCCGTCTCACCACACCGGAAATAACGACCGTTAACAAGCATATATACAAATACACGGGACAGGCCGTCACTGTTCTCTGTCAAGCCGTATGCAAAAGATGTCTAAACGTTGGCCATCTGCAGTTCAGTGTTAACGAATAGGGAAACTTTAAACGGAACAGGCAGAGGATTCTTATTTGTGTGGATTATCATTATATAGATTCTAATATTCCATCACACTTAT
>JAYGXS010001548.1:0-13360 GCA_036362985.1 Ligula intestinalis
CCGGTGTTGGCGTACGATGAGGTGGTGGCCTGCCCGTTCCTCAGGTGACAGCTTGCATTGGCCAAATCAAATCTTAGGATTGAATATGGATTGGGCAAATCATTGCACTTGTTGATGGATTGGGGGCCCGTGAACCACGACTCAAGTAGTTCTCGGCTCACCCGATTGTTACCTCTTGGGAAAATTTTGGCCTTATCAAATTTGAAGGTGTGGCCGGGTCCCGTCGAATGAACCGTAACTTGAAAATTTGCATCATTTTGCCGCACTGTAGCCGCATGTTCGGCAATTCGCATCCTGAGAAGTCTGCCAGTTTCCCCGACATAGTTGCTTTGACCGCAACTGCTCCAGATCCTGTAGACGACCCCAGATGTTTCTTGCCGTGGCAGTGGGTCTTTTGGCTTCATTATCTGACGCCTTACGGTTGCCTCTGGCCTGTGTGCGACTCCAACTCCAAGAGGTGCGAGAAGGCGGTCGACTGTTTTCGATACGTTTTTGACATACGGGATCGAACGCCAAATCTTGGGGTCTGTGCGCTTTTGTTGGCCAGCTCGTTTGCGCAAGCACCGTTAACTGTCGCTGTTTGCTTGCAGTCATGACTGTGCCCTATAAATACTGCGAACTTCTGTGCATGCTTTACCTTTCTGCTATTCATGTCTCTGATGACGAATCCGCGACGGATATCGAAACGTCAAGGGACTAAACATATTTTCCCATCGATCGAGTCTTCTTCTTCTCAGTAGGTAGTAATGTCCAAATTTGGTACACACAATAAATAATTAGTGAGTAAGTAATATCATTACATTTCTGTCTTTATTTCTGGCACGCTATGTGATGCGAAAAAAAATTTCTAGGACCGAAACTGTGATTCCACATAACTCATTAACTTAAAGTTGGGTGATAATAATAACATCTGTCAACGATTATGAAAAATCCTGCGTTCAAATAACGTGGACTTTGTTTTTATCGAATTCAGAGAAGGCAATATTTACAAAGTATCCGGTTCTAATGCAAGCTCGCGCGGTTTTTCTCACTGGCAACGAATATCTGTCATGCAGGTACTGAGTAATGCAACTTTTGCGGAATATTTTGTTTCAAGTGGTGTTGTCGCGGGCGCTAGTCGATGAATCAATTTTTGTTGCAGTTGCCTCAGTCCATGACTAATGCCCTTCCGAGTATGCGGCAGTAATACAGTTTCTAGGCGGGGAGTCTAGCCGGCGGGGGCGGCGGCGGCATTGGTTTAGCACTTGTAGACATTTTGTTCCACACAACAAACCCCACTACTACGATAAATTAATTTTCGTCGGAAATACCCCCACTCTCGCCATCCCGTGACCCGGCGATGCACGCAAATAGCAACGCCAAGCATGCAAACCGCTTTTTTCGCCCTAAACCTCAGCCTGAGGTAAGCATTCTCATGTTCACAACCCTAAGATGAACCAGACTATAATTCTAACTGCCTAACTATCACCCCAACTCTACCCTTAATATTAACAGCAACCGCAATAATGCGGCAGAACTTGATTCAAGACCACAGCTATTGCGGGTCTTTTCCTAGTCCCGCCAGAGAGAATGAGGGCATATAAGCATACCTTTATTTATTTCGCTGAACACGTGGTGCGTGAGAGATTTTATGTCGCGCATTAAGTCGGCTCTATGTTGGGACTTATTTCAAACCACCTGTGCCAACTTCAGGAGTGATATCACAGGGTAAATCTCAGTGTTTCTGTATATTTTAAATTGGTAAACTTGTTAAAGCGTGCATTTTAATAATTTAAGGTTATGCTATCAGGTGCTAGGTGCATCCTGCGTGACTTTTTTTTTTTAGACGAGTTAAGAAAAAAATCAGCTAGCAGGTTGATAGACATGTAAGTCAATTTTCTGTGGAAATTCTTATAGAAAAGTGAAGTCATCGTTAGGTAACCTAACAGGAATATAATAGATGTTGAACATCACGAAATCTGGATAAGAACCATTTTCAAACTCTGATGGAAATCGTTGCCTCACCGGTGTTGTCGAAGAAGTCAAATGAAATTCGACAATGTTGCATTTTCTACGGTGGCAAAATATGTGTTCATCTTTCATTATGCAGTCATAGGCCTTTTGCCAGATAAAATGAGGAAATATTTACTTTTTTATAGATTGTATGTATATAAACCCCATGTTTGGTCTATTTTCTCGTAAAGGTAAACGGGTAATTCTTAAAATGTCTTTTAATTATTATAGATTTCAAATAACGACATTCGTGTTATCCTATTTTGAGCTTAATAGTATCTGCGCCCTGCACTAACGCCGATGTCCTTTACCAAGACTTTTTAAAGAGTTCATTAAACGCCAGTGTTTTTAATTTTCTATGCATATTCCGTGTGCAGTATTATCCGACACGACAATAGTGCACTAATCAGGCGTCCTGTCAAATATAAACAACTAATATTAAGAGTTGTGCAAATATAAAACGTAAACACCAAAGCTTCTGCGCCTTCTGCAGAACAGAAATGTTAAAAAAATGCAATAAAATAGAGTTGTTTCAGTTATGCTTATTTAAAAACTGGTAAACAATGAGGATCAATGTCATCTGGAATTAAGTTCACTGTTAACAAGTGTGGTGGCTCTGACTTACATGAAAAAAACACTACTTGTTTCATAGTTAATTGTTCGAAATAATAAATAAATTATTTGGTATGTTTGGCGAGCATACGTAGCTTTCGATAAATTCTCATCGGGCCGTTACAATTATATAGGGAAGGGTGCAAATTAACATGCTGGTTATCAAGTTATCACAAAACGCAAATTAGTCATGGGGATGAGGAAGGGGGTGTGGGGTTGGTAGTAATCAGCTAATGAGGGTTTGTTGAGTCCGGATAGGGGATGGGGGGAAGGGGGTGGGGTTGGGTGAAGCGGCAGCAAGCGGAAAAAATGCAGGTAGTTAGGTAACCGCTGGCCAAGCCAGGCTCGGGGCCTGCAGGAGGTTCTTCTGCGCGCACAGAACCGGCTTCCTCAAACGGATCGCGGTTGCTTCTGCTGTTGCCAGCAAACGCTGACCCAGGGGCTTTGGGTAGTTTGGCGAGACCTTGTAAATTACCTTAAAGGCTTCGCTGGGGTCCACACGATGTTCGGAGTGAACCATGTGCGCAAGGATTGAGCTTTTGACGCTTCTGACTTCGCCTTTGGCCAGCCATGCCGGGAGGTGTTCCCGTATTCTTTTTGATAGGCGCTGACTCGTGCGACCGATATAGCTTGCTCCACAGGAACAAGTGAATGAGTATATGCACATGGAGGTGGTCTGAGTTGGCAGCCTATCTTTACCTTCGCCGTGCAGGACCGGGTTCGTTGAGAATAACACCCGAACGTTCGCTGCTGGGCAAGTTCGTGCTACGGCTTGGTTAAGACGTCTGCTGAGAAGCTCGCTTGCTGCGTCCCCTTGAAAGGGAACTTTGAGGAACAAGGTCTTCTTTTCTACAGTTGGTGTAATAGGCTTCGGTTCTTTCTCCATCATATTCTTCATGATAAATCTGTCCGGATACCCGTTCTCCCGAAGCAGGTCCTGGAGTTTTTGGAGCTCCATTTCAATAGTGTCTGCCGAACAGATTTTCCTGGCTCTTTGCGTTAAACATCGGATCAGATAACGTTTCTGTTTGATAGGTACAAAACTGTTAAAGTTTGTGTACTGTCCGGACCAGGTTTTCTTACGATAAATGCTCCTTCGGATGCTACCGTCGGTTCTTCGACTTAGGAGGACATCTAAGAAAGGAAGCGAACCTGCCATCTCCACTTCCAAGGTGAACTTTATGGAGGGATGTGCTTCATTCACAGTACTAAGAAACGCATTCACGTCGGTTTCTACTGGGGCGATGGCAAAGATGTCATCGACATACCGACCATAGTGTTTTAATTCATGGATCTGCTTGCTGAGTTGCGACTTCTCCAGCTTGCCCATGAAGATGTTTGCCAAAAGAGGTCCGAGAGGCGAGCCCATAGCAACGCCGTCTAGCTGTCTATATAAGTGGTTGTCAAAAAGGAACTGCACATTTAATGTGCACTTTAGTAGTAGTTCCTTTAATGCTGCAGTTGGTATTCCTACTTCTATTTGATTTGCCTTTACGAAGTCGCAGATATAGTCGACTGTTTCTGTTACGGGGACGTTTGTAAACAGCAATGAGACGTCTAAGGAGAACATCCTCATGCCGTTTAAGTTCATATCTTTGATGCTGTTGATAAATAGGAATGCATCTTTATAGCTGTGTGGCGCTAGCAGATGTTGCAAGGGGTTGAGCTTATCTGCCAACCATTTCGCTATCGTATGATAAGGCGAGTTTCGCATGTCCAAGATCGGACGAACTGGCAGGCCATCTTTGTGGATCTTGGGCAGGCCATACAATCGGGAAATATGCGTGCCTACTGGCCGCAGCTGTTCGAGTTCACGGTCGGTAATGAATCCTGCCGTGTGGAGTCTTCTTAAGCAGCCGGTCAATTGTGCCTCTACTTCCTCCGTGCAGTCTTTTTCTCTGTCTACTTTCGCAAATTTTGTCTGGTCTGCTAGTATGGCCTGCATCTTAGTTACGTAGTCTGATCTGTTCATCAGAACGACACCGGTTCCTTTGTCTGGTCTAGTAACCAAGATGTCTTTGTTTGCTCGTAGCTGCTTCAACTTGTCTAGATGTGCTTTCGTTAGTAGTCCGCGATTTGTTAGTCTCCGGTTCAGGTACTGGTAACTACAATTAACTAGTATTGATTTGAAGTGCTGAACACTATCTGCGGAGCTTGGCTTAAGGTCGTAAGTTTGATTATAGAGATGCTCAAACTGGGTTTCTAGGTCTAACTGATTAACCTTTCGACCAGGTATGCAGAATTTTGGGCCAAGTGATAATGCTTCAAGTGTAGTCGCATCAAGTAAATTAAACTCAAAACGCTTCATCTATCTTCAGTGTTACTTGATTTCTGCTCTTGAATCAAAAAAGTAAAAGTGAACTTCACGTTTTGATTTTAAGGCCCAAATCAGTGCTCACACGTAACCGCCAAATGCAGTCTGGTACAGTCTTTCACAAACAAAAGTGCAAAGTTCTCATAAACAATTATTTGATTAACATTTTGAATAGCAATAAGGTGGTTTCAAAGGTCTCACAATTAATTTACCAGGTGTGGATCTCTGGAACAGATGTATCCCACTGACTGGGTCTCAGTGAACTTCATCGGTTGGGCAGTATCGAACAGTTTCATATGCAAGATCGACGAGAATTTCAAGCTTATTACCCAAGCAAGTTGTTCTTCAGCTTATCGGTGTTCGCCCTTCTTTGTTGCCTCGGCCTTCTGGTGGATGCTTGGCGAGTTTTAACGTTAGGTCTCACGGACTATTATTTAAATAGAAGGCGGTTTAGCCATGCGGACGTTCAACGGTCAGCTAGCTACTCTAATCCCCCCGTGAGTCCGTTAGCATGCGGGCTTTATTTTGGACACTTTAAGCTCTGCGTGGACGTTATGTCTGGATGCGGTTGAGAGAACAGCTACAGGCTTCTGTAATTTGAAGACTGGTCGACCAGAAGTCCTCATAAAGCACATCCCCAACAGTACATGGAAATGGTAAAGCCTTATCCCTCCTAATGCAGGCTACCTTGCAGCAAATAGCCAGCAAGGCACATAATTGTGCGGCGCAACCCTATAACAAACTCTTACACAACAAAGACTACGATGAAAAATTCGCACAAAGTTCAGAACTTCGCGAAAGCTTGATAATCACTCGCCAACAAGTATTACCGCATGTACCAAGGCTTAAAAATAATAATGAAAAACGTTGGATAAATTGGCTACGTTAAAGCACTGTAAAAAGCTACCAGTTGTTTGAAAGGAGAAATAAATGTTCCAAGACAGTCAAGATTCTCAGAAGCAATAAATAGTGCTAAATTAGAACGATAAATTTAAATCTTTTCGTAAGTTTAGTGGATCATCTGGCCGCTTACTACATATCAAAAAAAAATTTTTATTCGACAGATTTTAAAAATTTTGACGTTATTTAATTACAATTGCGTAATTACTACTTTTTTCGAATTGTAAATAAAAAGTTCATACTCGGGGATTCTGTTTGATTTTCATATCAAAACCTTTGAAATGCAATATCTTTTTAAAACATTTGCCGAAAAAATGAGTACTCGTATTCGATTATGTGGAGCTGCCCGTGTTGGATATAGCTGAAAAGTCCTCAAAACACTTAAAAGCATCCTCCAGCAAAAAGAAGGTATGATAGCTTTATTGAAAGTAATAAAAAGGTCTTCACATAAGTTACCTTTTACAAATGCCATTTAATTAGATATACAGGCAATGGACATGTTTGCAAGGTAAATCACGATAAATTTTACAGTTTGGCTGGAAATGATCGATCCCACTTTTTCTCTTTCCACTGAAGCTTTAATTACCCTAGTGGATTACGTTCGGACTTAGTTATAAGCTTGTGAAAGCAAACACATGACAAATTATACAGAAATATTCTGATAAAATTCGTATTCTTCGGTTTTTCTGTTTCTTAATTATATAAAAGTGGAACTTTAAGAGTACAAGAAGTTAATTTTTATATTATTTTTATTTAATGCGGTTTGCGAAAATGCATAAGAAGTTTTGTTTACGTCCCAAGTAGTTTTTATCGCATGAAAAATTATGTCAAAACAATTTTTTATTGTTTTTTTGGCATAAAAATCTCACACATAAACAAACAATAATTTATCGAACAGATATTTTTTGTTGTTTCTAAAAATAAATGCGACTTCCTAAACTTGGCTTGACTTGTATTTGAATATCTTCCGACTACATTTCTCGTTTCTAGAAGGCATGTGTTTAAAACGTTCCTTTCTTATTTTGGATTCTCCTTTATCCTAATGCATAAAAAGAAAAGGCTCGACTCTGTCGTTCTTAATAGGATAGGAAATTTCTTGGATATCAGGCTTCCTCCAACTTAGCTAAGATACTGCCTATTACCGTTATTAAACTAACGTAAAAAAGCAGTTTTCCTAACTGGAAGGCTTCCTTGGGATTAAATTCACTTACGCGACCTTAATAACATCAACAAATACATGCATAAATGCCAAGTCAAATTCAGTCATGACATTTGCGCGAATTCTTGGATATACTGTATAATTCAGCAAAATTCCCATTTCCACGATTGTAAAGTCAATTTGGTAAACGATCGTTTTCGTTCATTCATCGTCAGGGAATAAAATTGGTCAATAACTTACAGCGATTATATAACCGTAAAATTAGGCAGGGGGGAGATGGAGGAAAAGGGTGAGGGTAATTAAGCAGCTGAGTTTGCCCTCGTCTCCTGAACGCGGGCGCCTGCGCGGGTAGGACGCTGGTTGCCATGCCCAGATGAGACAAAGGGGATGTTCTCGCTGTCCGCGGATTGAGTTCTGTATGTCAGCCGCGCAGCTTGCGCTTGATTATTCTCCATAGCTTTGTCTTCTGTGGCTTCAGTAGGTGTTGGATTTTCGCGTGCAGTCGGCCAAGGGAGGCCGATGGCTTGAACCAGTGCCTTTTGACAGCATAGAATGGGTTTTGCTAGCCGGATTGCCACTGCTTCTGCTGTGGCTAACACCCGTTTGCGCAGGCCTTTGGAGTAGTGCGTTGGCGTGCGGTATATGACCCAAAAGGCTTCACTCGCATCCAATTGGTGGTTTGTATCAATTATGTGGGCGAGGATTGAGCTTGAGGTCGGTCAATTCTCCCCTCCGCTGAGCCAAGCTGGTATGTGCTTGCGCATTCTCTTCTCCAGACGTCGCGTTGTTCGGCCAATATAGCCCACTCCACAGGAACAGGTGAACGAATAGATGCACATAAATGTGGCCTGAAACGGTAGTCTGTCCTTACCTCCCATTCGTTGAAGGGGAGAGTAAGTGAAGAGAAACCGCAAGTTTGCAGCTGAGAAGGCATTCAAAACCACTGTCTTCAGGTGCCTTCTTACTACACTCGTTGCGTCTCCCATTAACGGCAGTGGAAAAAAGAGGCGAACGAAGAACTCGCTTTCCTAGACGGCCTCTTACACAGACAAGAAAATGGCTCGATACAACGCCGACTATTTAGAAAGAAAACCTGGACTGAACAATACGTTAATTTTCAAAGTTTCGTCCCCCTTAACGTCAAACGGAAATTAGTCCAGGGAATGGCAGCCAGAATACGCCATATCTGCTCTTCTGAAATAGTGGCGTTAGAATTGCAGCAACTAAAGGAGACACTCCATTAAAACGGTTACCCGGGACGGTTCATCCTTCAGAACATCAAGGAACGTGTCCCAAAGGTCGCAATCGCAACGACGGAAAAGAAAGATCTGTGTATAAGACTGCCGTTTATGGAAGACGCAATGAGTGAACTAGTAAGAAGGCGACTGAAGACAGTGTTTATGAATGCCTTCTCGGCTGCAAACTTGCGGTTTCTCTTCACTTACTTTCCCCTTCTATGAATGGGAGGTAAGGACAGACTACCGTTTCAGGCCACATCTATGTGCATCTTTTCATTCACCTGTTCCTGTGGAGTGGGCTATATTGGCCTAACAACGCGACGTCTGGAGAAGAGAATGCGCAAGCACATACCAGCTTGGCTCAGCGGAGGGGAGAATTGACCGACCTCAAGCTCAATCCTCGCCCACATAATTGATACAAACCACCAATTGGATGCGAGTGAAGCCTTTTGGGTCATATACCGCACGCCAACGCACTACTCCAAAGGCCTGCGCAAACGGGTGTTAGCCACAGCAGAAGCAGTGGCAATCCGGCTAGCAAAACCCATTCTATGCTGTCAAAAGGCACTGGCTCAAGCCATCGGCCTCCCTTGGCCAACTGCACGCGAAAATCCAACACTTACTGAAGCTACAGAAGACAAAGCTATGGAGAATAATCAAACGCAAGCTGCGCGGCTGACATACAGAACTCAATCCGCGGACAGCGGAACATCCCCCCTGTCTCATCTGGGCATGGCAACCAGCGTCCTACCCGCACAGGCGCCCGCGTTCAGGAGACGAGGGAAAACTCAGCTGCTTAATTACTACTTACGTCTGCTTGTCAGCGGCAAGTAGATATTTCGCAGTACTTGACGAGTTTTAACCAAAATATGCACTAAAGATGTTGGTTTCCGCCTTAAGACTTTGAATATACTGATATATACACGAATATAAATAAATTTCTGAAGAGATTAAAAAGCTGAACATTCAAAATACCAACTGAAAGCGCTTTAAATGTAGCAACTGCTTCTTCCGACATCGAGCGCTAACTTTTTCGGTTGTTGTCTGGTTGTTGTCACTTTCGGTTGTCTGTCATTAAGATACAGTCTTTTTGTTTTTTATCGCCTGTGATGCAGAAGTCTGTTTCAACTCTGGTATGAATGAGGAGACAAAGGTCGTATACACATTTTTTTAGTCTTCACATAGTGACCGATGTCTTTGACGGACGTACGCAACACAAACTCAGTCTAAAGGCTGATATACATATTTGGGTAGCAGTTTCTTTCTATTGATGGCTTTCTAAGTAGCTTGCTATTTTGGAGTTTAATGCCGGTAAAGAAAGGAAAGGAATAAGGCGTTGGAAGTTTAGTTCAACTTCCATCATTAGGCAGTTCCATTTGGTTGTGGTTGTTTTGATAATAAAAGCTTCGATAACATATCACGAGTGGATAATTTTATTTATTTTTTTGCAAACACAAACCATTATGCCTGTTGAATTTGTTCTTCACCGAGCATTTTTGACAAAAAGAGGTCTTAGGAATAGTTTAGATTTTTCCAAGGACCTGCTAATCGAAACTCCCGTGCGTTTTAAGGAAATGCTGAGGAGAACCAGTGATATGTTTTCAATTGCCTATCTCTTTATGGTCTTCACATGAAAGTCGTCCTACGTTTTAGATCACTAGCTGGGCTGAAATGAAAGAGACTAATAAACCGACATCAGAAGATGCTACGGGTAAAATTGATTCCAAAGTTGGCTGCTTTATGCAGGCAAGGTCAAATATACCCAGAAGGCAGTGAAGTTCATGCATTTTATTTAATGAGTGGGCAGTAGAAAGCAAGTCCACGTCTCAAAAGCATACTTATGCCAAGATTTTAAAACCGTATTGTGCCTTCTTCAACCAAATAAGTGCATACCGAACCAAGTAGAAAGGCTTGACTCGATTAGAGAGTAATTTGTTCATATATTTAAATGTTATGCAGCTGATTTGGGATTTTTGTTCGGGATAAACTGCAAAACCATAAATATGACAGTCGATTTCCTATACTCTGAATTGCCAACAAAAATTCGAAACATTATTTTCACTGTTAAAATGAAAATAATTGTTGTGCAGTCTGATCCCAAGATCATTTAGTCACATTTGAAGGCCAAATTTTGTACGAGCGTCTTTTACGCTACCTGTAAAACTTAAATTCTGCAAAAATGTATATTTACGAAAAATGCATTTCCACCATTGAGTGTTGATGCCCTCATATATTCAGCTGCAGTTGAGAAAACGAAGTGTAAGCGTCTGGTCGCAAGATTTCCTCAAAAAGTATGTTTTGATAAAATGCATATTGGACTTTTAAAATGGTTCTCATCATGTAATCTTTTATAAATTTAATTATTTTTAAAATGCCGCATCTATTTACTAAATCAAAGGCCATACAGAGCACATAATATGGTCCAATCAATTGCAGATATTTATAAGCTCTATGAAAGGTCCTTCGGCGAACGTAAAGAACGGTGGAATATTACCTACTTAAAAAGATAAATGTATCTTTTTTGTTAACCGCGAATAGTAATGGAAGGGTAGGTTGAATGAAAATAACAGACAAAGGAAGGGTATATTGATAAAAAGGTATGTTTTTTTGAAACGTAAGATTTATGGAAAGCAATCTATAAAATACTAACAAGAAAAATATATTTCAATGTTCAAGGGCATCAAACAAAATAGAAGAACTCAGTAGTCGAAATCCAGATGTGACAGAAATATCCTAGGCCAAGACTTACTGATAATGCGCATAGCAATCTTACTGAAATATAATATTATAATCGTGAATAAAGTTCGAACTTTTCGTTTATAAGATGGAAAATCTGCTAGTATTATCTAATCATTGAAAAAGTGTTTATTCTCCTGGTGCACACTTCATCTTTTTCGGCTGTTTGCTCAGTAAATTGTCCCTTGCATCTTATTTTGCTTGAGGTGAACTATTAACACGCTGGCAAATGGCCATGTTTTCGTTCTCACGTATCCTTACCTTGAATATAGTTTCGTCAACTTTGCGATCAAACCCTGGATGACCTGGAAGAAGCTTTCCATTTTACGTGTTTGCCTAGTGCTAACCGGAAAAGGCGACCTGTTAAGAGGATTACACACCTAACATTTAAAATTCCAATTTTTCATTTCCGCATTCCAAAGCAGCATTGAAAATCGAAGCAGATTCGTTTTGTGCCGACAAAGTCCTCATAAGGCTGACTTTTACTTTCTTCCTGCTGATGTCTATATTTGCTCCAGCGAATCGTCAAGAAACCAAAATTGTGTAAAGAGCAGACGTTGTCAAAACAAACTCGAATAACTAGTGAACATATATGCTGTCTCCTCCTAGGAGCCTCTTCAAAGCCTCTGCCGCTTTCATCTCACCGCGCTTAAAAGCTCAGAATATACGTTGTTTTAATATAAGCCGGAGAAATGGACACAATGTGCGTCTCTTGATGTTTCGTTCGCCTTCATTTAAAACAACATACCTTACAGAGTGGTTTTGGCTAAGGAGGAATGAATGCGTTCAGTACAAATGAACTCGTCGTGCCACGTATTTCTTTCAGCATTCTGGTATGGCGTTGAATTATTTAATGCATACTTTGACAGTAAGCAACCTTTGTGAACAAAGGCTCTGGAGTACGTTTAGAAGAAAAAGTCATATTTAGCGGAGGTTTTGCAAAAGTTTTTTTCAAGCTCTGGCGTGGGATTAGTACATGGGCCGGCCGATGAACTTCAGTATATACAAGGTAACTTTTTGTAAAAATAAAGTAAATGATGACGGACTGAACAATTCTGAAAACTACGATTAGCACGCTTCCGTGTGAAAGTTTTTTTATCTTCAAATTTCACTAATTTCAAGGCAAAATGCCACCGACAAAATAAAAAAAGCATAAATGATGGTCAGGGTCCTATCTGTTCGAAATTAGGAATCGAAACCCTATTTATTCATCGAACAACCTATAACTATTTTGAGTGCTCCGTAAGAACATACAAAACAGAGGACTTTCTCGCTCAATTTGACATTCCAGTTTGGCCGTTTTTATGAGAGGAAAAAGGGTTCCGAATGAAGTTTCGGAAACAGGCTAATAATGCTATGAAAAAAGTAACATTAAGTGCTTTGTTAACAAAGGAATCACTTATTTTACTGATGACAGAAAAAAACTCCTCCCGTGCCGATTTCTACATTTTAAATCACCGCAACTGTCCTTTTGATCTTTAGAGCTCTTTTTTAAATGAAAACAAATAAACAACCAATGAAAGTGTGCACTGTATCATAGGTCCTCCGTAAGCAAAACTTTCAACCTTTTCTTAGGTGACAGTTAAACGGCTAACCTGGAGAATTAATTCTTTACATATTTCAGTAAATAGCATAGACTCTCTCTCAAAATAAATGCTACATGTTACTTTAGTGCCAGACTGAAGTCATTTGCCCAATCCCATGCCAGAAACCAGGTACACAAGACAAGTTTCAAACTCTACTATGAATCGGCTATCTCATGAATTGTGAGGATCGAAATTTGAATGACTGCTTTAACACGATTGTCAGGCTGTCTACTGTATTCATTGAATAAATTCGAGACCCAAAATTATCTTTGCTAGTAACACTTAGTTCAGAAGATTGAACAACAGTGAACAGCAGTTCTTGATATCCAAGGGATTCCTTTGCTATTCGACGCTACGGAACAAACCTTCTTGCTTGTGCTTATTGTACAAAAAAAGAAAAACACAATAGACTAGAAACATTTGAAGTTAGTACGTACAGAAAACATAATTGTTCTTGTTCATGAAATAAAGATAAGAAAAAATATGAGGTTAAGCATTATTGTCAAGAAATAAAGAGCGGATAAATTTTAAAAATATTATTTTTTACAAATCTGCTACGTTTTTTGCCATCAAATGGATATGTAGAGTCTGAGGGCTGTATGCCGTCTCACCACACCGGAAATAACGACCGTTAACAAGCATATATACAAATACACGGGACAGGCCGTCACTGTTCTCTGTCAAGCCGTATGCAAAAGATGTCTAAACGTTGGCCATCTGCAGTTCAGTGTTAACGAATAGGGAAACTTTAAACGGAACAGGCAGAGGATTCTTATTTGTGTGGATTATCATTATATAGATTCTAATATTCCATCACACTTAT
>JAYGXS010001549.1:0-13341 GCA_036362985.1 Ligula intestinalis
ATGACATTAGATTGTACTTTACTCCCCAAACTAATGAAAATAAAAAAATTGTTATCTTTTCAGTTTTCCCCTTTTGTCCTTATAACTAGTAATGTGTGCAAGAGTGATAGTGTCAAACATCTGTAGAACAATATAAACGATTGGAATTTTCAAATAAAAATGCACCTCACGAATATCAACGCATATGCATGTCCCAGGTTCTTGTTTAAAAGAGGAAGGCGGGATCTCTTCCTCTACTTTAAGTTCCTCTACAAACGTGCAGGCTACCACGTCAAGGTCACATGCCGTTACTTCAGGGACGCGCGTCAGAGACACGATAAGATAGCGTGAGAATGGACGTGGCGTGATCAGGGACCAATCAATAATTGCCACCCTACCAACCCCATTTGTGCGTAGCTGACGCTTGCTGTTCTCATTTACTCTGACAATGGCTTCCCTTATGAAGCCGAATGCTCAGAATAAAATTATCGTTCAAAAGATCGTGTCTATCTTCCTCTTCTTTAAAAATGCACCTCTTGGTATTACTTCAACGTAACAACTTAGGTGAGAGCATTGCGACACTGACCGACAGTTCGACCGCGATTTCGATGACGTCCACCATATGCTTCACAGCAGAGTAGTACAGGGACAGTGACTTGCGCATGAATTAGTTTAAAGTGATAGGAGATATGCGCGGCATCTACTACTCTTCCGGCCTCTCTCTCTCCTACCCCACCCCACCCCCGTGCTCCGTGCCAAGACGAAGTCAAGAATAGCAGAGGTGGGATTGCAGATAGCTCACGCGGCCGAGGCCACCCCTGTGCGCGTCATAACACCCCCCTCCCATGTTCGGCATTTGATATCGGCGCCCTACCCGAATAACCCCTGCCATTCCTCGATATGGCCCCCGTATTGGTCCCGCGCATCTACCACGCGGCCAGTAAAAGCCATAAACAGCTCCCCCGTCGAGTTCGATTATGGGCAGCCGCGTGCTCCAACAAGCGCAGCAGACGCTGAGGCAAGCCGAGGCAAAGACTGAGACAAGCAGAGCAACCTGCACAAAGGCTACAGCTAGCTGAAGCAACGCGGCGAACTACCGCGAATGAAAACAAGAGTGAAAGCAGACTCGCCGGAATGTACCCACTGGCTCGCCGCTCCCACTTCCGTTTCCGGTGTAAAGACAAAGTCAATAAGACCTGGGATGAGGGAGGGTGTAGGTGGCTGGCGCGATAGTCACTCAACATGCGCACACGACTCAGCCAACTCACTAGGTAGGACCTCGCGTGTGCGGGAGTGCCATAAAGGCCACATTAAGATGGAGCCATTACAGCCTGACTCTCAGTCCTCCATCTCCTCACATACGTACACACAAATATGCGCGCACTTCAGGAGCAGCAACGTAGGAGGCCCGTGTTATCCCGTCAGTTGGCAAACCCTCCAAACCACGGCTTTTAGTGCACCGTTATAGATTCACGCGCATCAGATTGATTATAGTGAGGCGAGAAGCGCGCCGAGGGTAAACTACACCCTCTGCCCCACCGTCTATCGACCGCCTATCTGATTGGTCACCGGAAGTGGGGCCTCAAACCCAGTGGCAGCGCCTACCAGGTCGCAGGGACCATGGTTTGCTGAAGTCTGGCATTGCATATGCATACCAACGTTGAATCTCAAAGGGGTGAGAAGGCCACCACCCTCTGCAACACAAACAAAGCTGTGTATACATGCCTTTTAGAGCTTCGATTGGCATCTCAGGAGATAGGAAATCTACTTTGGATAGTGACCCCTGCCGCGCAGGCGCGACACATCTTTGACTTTGATGCCGTTGAGATTATGAGTCAGGGTGATGAACACACACACAGCCAGACCGCATTTGCACCGTCAGTCAAGGGCCACATATGCCTCCCCTTTCCACCTCCACCCTCTGTCTGGTTTTACTAACCTTAACCACGTGGAAAAATCGGGGCTGCCAATTATCTCCGCGATCAGCGACAACGGGGAAGGGAGAGGGACATGTCAGAGTTGTTTTAACGCATCAGAGACTCCATCAACTTCATGTGTGCCGCTTTGAATTCAGTTTGCTGTTGTTGAAGGATCGCGAGCAATTGTTCTGATTAAATAGACATGGTGAGTTTTGAAACTGCGTCGCAAAATGTTGTAAAGGAATCCCAGGCCGAGATTTCACCGCCCAAAGGAAGAACACGACACGAAGTGTGCAGCAGCAAAAGTCTATTAGGGTTATCGGTACAACATATTCAGAGCAAACTATGTCTCTTGAGCCAATCGGCTTATCTTCTGAACCAGCCACCAGTGCGATTGGCTTATTACTCGACGGCTGACTGCAAATTGCATTTTAAATTATCGATTGATTGACGGATTGTGTACGTTCGCCTGTATAGGCCGATCGATGGCCTATTGTGGGCGCGGCTACTTGCTTGCAGGCTAACTGCTTGCTAAGGTTGTACGGCGGATCCGATGCAGCCATACACAGTCAGCATTGGTGGGCTGTGCGCTAAACGAAGTGTGCGCCATATAATGAGAGCTGTGTCCACGTAACTTTCCAGTACCCTACCCTACCTACTAAAACACTGCCTATGTCTGTGATGACGAATCCGCGACGTATCTCGAAACATCAGGCGAATAGAAGCATTGTCCCAGCGATCTTCTTCTTCTCAATTACTTCTTGGGTCCCGCATGTTCGCTTTCCAGTATCTGAGTATAAGTAGGCGGAATAAAGTTCACCGGGCGAATACCACCTCTTAATCGGACAGGATTAAATGTTTAACACATGGTATGATACGAGAACTGTAAAAGTTACCTAACAAATCGGCTTCATTTTTTATATAATGATATATGAAATGCATTTGGTTATTTGTGGTTAGGTTTCCAGTGACTGCTAGAAAGATAATGTGCATGTCAATGTACAGTCTAAGTGTTTTTTTTTTGAAAGACAGGCAGCTTGCCTTGCAAAACATCATTACTTCCTTGGCAATCGCAACAACGTTGCAAATGGCTTAACTTCCTTTGAAAGCCAAAAAAGAAGACGTGCAAAATAAATGGGAAAGCAGTGCATCTTTCCAAATGTGCATTCCAAATATTATTCCTTTCATTATCCCCGGAAGAAGGGGCAATTTCTGGGACCAGGCTGTATTTTAGCTGACGTTTCAAAAGCCTTTTCGCTTCCATCGTCAGAGCGTGATGACCGTTCTCCTGCTGGTGTCAGTAAGTATGTCCGAACGCTAGCCTGACGCCTGATGCCCACGTGTCAGTCGATTGTACCAATCGATGTTTGTGGATGTTTTAATTGCTTGTGCCTTTGCGGGCGTTTCCATGCGGTGCGTCAAGTCGTTTGTGTGCATCGTGAGCGTTTCCACTTTCTTCGCTTGCGGCTGCCGTTCTTGCGTATCTTCCTTTGCACGACCTATTGCTCCGTTCTGAGCAGATGTTAGCCGTCTGCGGAGCGCTTGATAGGCGGGATGAGGGTCTATGGCTCTGTTAATGTGCCAGTCGAGGACCAACTTTCGAGCAGCAATCTGGCCATCATATCGTTGACTCGGACTATTACCCTTGCTTTCTCAAAGGCTTTTTATGCATCAGCTAAAAAAACAACTTGGTCCCAGAAATCGTCCCTTCTTCTTCCTCATCCGGGGGCGATAAAGGAATATTATATCTGGACCTCGAATTTTTGCACATTTTCCAAGTATTATTGTCGGCAGTTTGCAGCGGATGCCACCAGCTTAGCTTTTGAAAATCAGCCGCTGTCTTCTCGAATTCGTTGTCTAATGAGAACTTTCAGGCCATCATATTGTGGTTAACAACCACTGTATTTTTCGCTTATTCATGCTGGTCCATTAAATTGCCCAATTCAGGTGACCTCATTGTAAAAAATCGTGGCCTTGGTGGGATTTGAAAACAACACAGCGGGGAAGGCTTTTGCGCAGCCAACGCTCTACCGTTGAGATACGAAGGTACGCCTATGCTTTGGATTTAATCACACAAAGGTCGATTACACCGCCCAGTTTACTACTCGCATGCAATTTGCCAGTACGAAATGATGGAAACAAGTGTGATTAAATTCAAAGCTTCAGCGTGCTTTCATAGCTCAATGGTAGAGCGTTGGCTATACAAAAGCCTTCCTTGCTGTGTGGTTTCAAGTCCCATGGAGGCCACGATCTTTTCACAACTGCATCAACCGCCAAATCTCCTTACTAAAAATACCAACTGTTTTCTCCAGAACATACAGCTCTAGAGATAAAGGGTAAGCTCAGTAATGACTAAACAGGAGGTAATATGGGTTTTTGACCGATTTGAATAATCCATTCGATCCCGCTGTGAAAAACTCGACGGCTTCGGCGGGATTCAAATTCACGACAACCCGATATGCGACGCCGCTCGGAAGCTGTCAGTTTAATCAAACTTGACCCAAGTGTGATTCATTCCGCAGCTCCCGGTGGGAATTCATAGCTCAGATGGTTAGAGCACTGACTGTACCAAAGCCTTTCCCACTGTTCTCGGAAGTTCGGATCCCACCGGTTTTTTACAACAGGTTATAATGTACCTAGAATTCTTTAAAGTAAGTTAACCTATAGTTTAAAGTGATTATTTTCGGTGGCAATATTCTTCCAGTTGAAAGTTCAAAATCGAACTCGCTCAGAATATATTTGCCGATGCAGATACTTATGCAACATATCTTATATCGAAGTGGATCCGACAAAGCAAAGGGAGACCGGAATGGCCATTTCTGGCTTATTAGCCGTCATCAGCCAGTCATACTCAATCTCGAGGGTTGGAACCCCCGAGATTTGAACCCGGGACCTTTGGTAATTGCGTTCAAGACACTACCTCTGATCTACGGGTTCCCTGCTTTGTCGGTAGTCATTGGGAATATGATTAATGACTGTGCTTTCACCGATCTATTAGGGGAACAATTAAGTTCATTCATCATATTCCTGATCACAACCAACAAAGCATGGACCCGTAGACTATTGTAGTGTCTTGAACGCAATGACCAAAGGTCCCGAGTTCAAATCTCGGGGGTGCCAGCCCTCGAGATTGAGTATGTCTGGCTGATGACGGCTAATAAGCCAGAAATGGCCATTCCGGTCTCTCTTTGCTTTGTCGGATCCACTTCATCATATCATCTTAGTCACGATGTTACGGTCTGGAGGGTTTGCGTTGCGAGCTCCTGGTCAAAGCGCAACTTAATTGTTCCTCTACTAGATCGGTGAAAGCACACTAATTCATATCTTATATTCTTAGTTAACGTGTCGATTTGCTCTGACCTCCCAGGTACTCCCCTTTGGGTATCTTCTTTCTCATACTGGGGAAGGTGTTGGACATTGATGATTTGGAACGCACAGCCTATTCCCTGGGCAAGTATATGCTCACGGTAATCCTCGGTCTGGCCATCCACTCGCTGGGAACGTTGACCATTCTGTACACTGTCGTCTGCCGTAAAAATCCATTCGTATTCTACAAGGGGATATTCCAGGTGAGTGTCCAGACAGCTGCTATTTTAGCTTCTTTAATTTTCATATAAATTAATTTTTGTGTTCGGTATAGATCAGTTTAATTAAGGTATGTAGACATGGACCAGAAGTCTCATGTAACTACTTGAACCGAAGTTCCTCAACCACTGCGGGATAACCACCACTTAATATGCATATGCTGAGCAGCGGGCAGACAGAACGGTACCTTGTAATTTACCATACTGGCAATAGCACAGGTAGTAGCTAACAGCCTAGACATGGTTTTCCCGGTATTCTGCTATTTCTCACCATTGCGTTCCGCAGCATTCTTTGTGTGCTTTCTGGTTGAAATATCGGGTTTAAAATTGCACTTTTCATTTTCTTAGAAATTGGTTACTCCGCTCAGTAAAGATACTAGGTCCTTCGTGTTCTGCTGCATATCTCTCGCTCTATGGTAGTTTAACTGGAGCGGTAGAAAATCTGGGAAGACGGGGGAACAATCTCTTTGTCTGCCTGAGAACTATACGTCGGGACCACTGGGGATGAATATTACCACCGCCGGTAGCGAAGAGTGACTAGGTGACTGGTCCACAGCTTCGAGTACGTAAACGTCGTGCCTAGAAATCGCCCTGAATATTGACCTATAAAAGACTGAGGTTATGGAGATAATCACGAAGAAGCCAATTGTTACCCCATGCACAAGGGCCGCGAGCGCCGATCGCCACAATTCTAAGACCTTGGAGACCAGTGGATGCAGACTACTATTTCAACACTAGCAGGTGAACACATGTTCGCCAACCTTTGTGTCCTAAAATGAACTAAAATCCTTTTTTAGAAACATTTTGTAGAGGGCAAAACAGTGAGCATCCCTTAATCCCCTAAAATCGCAAGGACAACCACCAGTCAACAGAGCAGAGCGGTGTTACCTTTCCTGTAGTCATCGAAATGGGCATGGTTCAACGACCGAAGAAGTCGCGCAGCGTGAGGCACTTTAAGTTAATCCCGTCTAACATAGTACTAAAGAGCGTTGTCCAGAACGTCAGGAGAGAATACGAATGCAGAAGGACAGTAGCATACAATAGGAAAAGAAACGGATTGAAAATGTGTGAAAAAAGGTTCATTGTACAAGGCAGATGAGTTACAACACGGGGTTAAGTGTCTGGATGGAGGTGAGGTTGACATGCCTGCTACAAAGCTGGTGAGGAATCTAGTGTTTTGGGCAACCGCCGAGAAGGGAGATGCCGACGAATTGAGAGTTACGACGAGTTATGGGAGGAGGTTCGACGGTAGGGCAGGAAGGGCGCCAGCTCTTTTAACCGACACGCGATTACACCAGCTCAGATCCGCGCGTAATGGTCCGCATGCATTCAAACAATTCTAGGCAAGCGCTGGTCCGTCACAATGGCACCTTCTATAGGCGAAGCCTTCTGCCACTAAATGAAGCAACGGGCTCCACGCTGATTGGCTGCTTGACTGACGCGCTCACAGCTGCCATTAGCTGGTGTCTGCGCGCGCGCTCGCGCGCCCTCTTGTGTTCAATTCGAATTCTGCTAGCCAGTGACCCGTTACGTTATTGGTTGTTCTCGGGCCTTGGTGCGCGAATGCTCTGTCCAATCGCGGCAACGTTTCGGTGGGCTTTTTAGAAGTGACTAGCTGACGGCTACATGATGTATTTGCGCAGTCTATTTGGTGCATCAGGTTACGCCTCTGTTTTGCTAAGTTTTGAGCATGGATCGTCGTCGTTTTCATGTAAAAAAAACATTGTCACTCCGAGGGTTTTATCGACAATGTCATTCAGCAGTACGTCGAATTTGCAGATTTTCAAAATTTGGAAACTTTCTGAGTGATTACTAGGGTTTTTTCGAAAAAGGCGGACGTCGTTTTGCTCTTTTTCCTTTTAATTTTTTATCTCTTGGGTGAGATGGTTACATTTTATATTTCTCTGAGGGGTACAACTGTACAATATATATATATATATATATATATATATCCCGATCAGCAGTGACAGCAAATGACAGGTGGCGAGGCGCTAATGAACTGCGGTTCGATGAAGTGCTTATGAACCATCTGGTAGACCCCAGTGGTGGAGCAACTGCACCGTCTGTGAGTGCGTTTGCTTGTGTTGTCCGACCAGCTGCTGTTCACGGTTATGCTTGGCTTATGAAGGCTAATAAGCCCGAAACAGTCATACGCCTCTTACTGCTTTTATGACTTGGCCGGAATCGGCCTGGCAGGCGGTCACCCGTTGGGGACCTCTGACCACCACATGAACTTTGTTTAGTTCGGAAGCCTATTCGTAGGTGTTCGCACATTTCTGTGTGAATAGATATACATATATTACTTCGTTTCATGCCAGCCAAAAGCAACATAGGGTGTTTTTTTAAGCCCGACCATATCTGAGTAAGCAGATACCGCAAAATATTCTTCGATTTAGCAAAAAACATCCAAATTCACTGATTTTTTTTCCAGGCGTGGATAACGGCCCTTGGCACAGCTTCCAGTGCAGCGACCCTACCGATTACATTTCGCTGTCTGGAAGAAAATCTGGGCATAGATAAACGCGTCACCCGTTTCGTGCTTCCGATTGGAGCTACCATCAACATGGACGGAACGGCTCTCTATGAGGCAGTAGCCAGCATTTTTATCGCACAGATCAATGGCAGGGACCTTGCTCTTTCAGAAGTCGTCATTGTCAGGTAAACAGATCAGCTTTGATCAGCTTTTCCTTTTTGCTTCCTACTGTTAAAATTTATGACCAGTACCTTGGCGAGACAGACTTTACTGGAGGCCCGGCGAGTCAGTGAATCGGAATTTTCCCAAAACATTTATGCATAAACAGTCCGCCTCCCCCCGGAAGTCCTCGTAACTTGCACATCCATTACTGACAAAGACACTTCAGACTAGAATGGCCTTTTCTGGCCTATAAGGCGCCTTCAGTCAGTTATGCATAAACTCAAGTGGTGCCCCAGAAATTGGTGCCCCACCCGAACTTCGAACCAGCTATCAGTCTTTTATCCTTTGGGAGGAGGAGCATAAGATGCTTAGCATCGTCACGTACTACTGAAGGCAGTTGAGACTGGGAAGGTTTGAGAACGTAGCTACTGATATGAAATTTGATTTAAACCTGATTGACAATGTCCTGCATTCATCAATAAAACAGCGACAAGTAACCCGGCAACCCCAGTCAACGAGAATTGACTACATCCATAAGAACGTCTCGTGAAAATGAAATTTTGGTTTGTTTTTGCAGTTGCAAACGTTGAGTCCCTCAGACTAATTGATTAGTTCTCAAGGGACTGAGCTGAAGGGGAACCGTTATCTGGTGTGTTTTATATTAAGATTATTGGCTGCCTTTGACCGCCAGCATACTTACCCTGAATGCCTAGTTGGAAAATTCCTTCACTTATCCATTTTCCACTGTCAAACATGCTTCTGGAAAAAAAGTTATGAACTGTACATCTTTTTTCCACGCAGATTTCATACAGATTTCTGATTTAGTCTCTCCACTATTAAAGCAGCTTCTAACGTTGATCAGGGTTCACTAGATTTTAGCATGCGTTTAAAACTAATTCTTCGACACCACCTGCCGGGTTCGATCTGCTGGCCACAAACTTATGAAGCTTTCCCGAATGAAGGAGGACGTTCGCGTTCCAGGTATTTGCATCGGTAAAGGAGAACGATGATCGAGCATCGGATTACTTTGCTTATTGTTCTGAGCTTTCGAACTCCTACAGGAGACCATCGTCAGAGGTAGCACACAACAACCTGGTTATAGTGTGTTCGCAAAACATTTAAAACCTGAACGTGTAGAAAATCTATAAATGTCTGGCGTGGGCACCGATTGGCGACGACGGCAAAGAAAATGGGGCAGTTATGGAGGGTGTGGGCCCGATTAACTATGACAGACGTCTGGCTGTGATTGTATGTAATTGCGCAAGGTTGTGTACACCGACGTCCATTCGACTCGGATCGTGCATACATGAACAAAAGTTGGCCGTGGGGCGAGGCGACGAATTATCACAACTTGCAGCTCACACCTACGAAGCAGGCCATGAGTTCAACTTCGCGGCTGTCAAGGTACTCACCCACGCGGGAAACATGACGAACAGAGAATTGATCAAAGCCTGATCCACGGACGGGAACTCAGTCAACCGATGTGTCGAATTGACGCCGGCGTACAGAGCCTTGCACAATTACATACAATCATAGCCAGACGTCCGTCATACTTACTTCGGCTCAGATTCTCTATATTTGCCCCATTTGCGCTGCTGACGTGGCCAATCGGCGCCCACGCCAGACAGTTACCAATTTTCTGTACGTTAAAATTTTAACTGCTTTGTACACACGCTATAACCAGCCCCTGGTTTGTTGCTATGTCTTATCTCTGGCAACGGCCTCCTGTAAGAGTTCGATAGCTCAGAACAATAAACAAATATATACGGTGCTCGACCATCTTTCTTCTTTAGCGATTATGTGGCTTTATTGGTTAAAAATTTTCACTTTATTTCTGGAGTTTTATTCCAGTTCTTTTATTCTCTCCACCTGTCCCCGTTTAACCCGAACCCAACCGAGGGAACAGATTATATAACATTTCTGTAGATAACGTTTCTTCACTCTGAGGGCTGTTAAAACACTATTGTTCATTTAAACTTGTCTGTTTCGCTGTGTGCTTGCGGCGCACAGTATTTCTACCGTTTAACAGTAAAGCGTTTACGTCATGAAAACCTAATCGAGGCTGTCGGCCGCCAGATAACGCTAGGTAAAATTCCCCCTTATTACGTATGCAGTCATTTGCATGCAGAAAGTTGGTGTAATTGAATCTGCAATTGCCTCCTGGATGTGGGTGAGCCTATAGTGTTGGAGTATTCAGGTTATTTCGAAATGCCGTTTCTTGGTTCGCGCCTACTCTTAAATCATGGAAAGTGCATAGGAAAGTTAATAAAACAGAATAGCATCTTCGAATACTTTTAAGTACTTCCTAGCCGTCTTTATGTTCAATTATATCGGAGTCATCGCCGTCGCAGTACTCCCTCCCGCGAAAAGCCATTTGCCGGAGAGCTTCCCCGAATGGCTCCGGAGAAAAACGATAATATCAAGGAGTTACTTCGGAGTCTTTTGAGTAATCTAAACTGCCCTTGCACAATCAAAAGCCAGGCACTGATGGAAACATTTGCGTGATGATACGCGGCATGAATCAGCATCAAAATTTGAAATTTGCCGCTTTCTAAGGATTATAATACGATAGCAGCTAATTTGCTGAAAATCGTGTTGCCCAAGTTTTAGAAGTTGGTTGGTTCATTGCTAAACTATCGCCCTTTTTATACTAAGTAATTTTCACTTTTGTGGGACAATGTTAGCTTATTATGTTTCGATTCAAAAAATTGGAAATAATCTGAAGTTTCCATATATGCACATAGTGACGGGGTGTTCAATTGCTTTGAATTCCATCTGAGGCAAAACTGCCCTCAGATAATGGAAAAGTCCAGTTGGTGAAAGGCTTCCACAAATATTTTTGCAAAGCCGATGACAGCAATTAGGTTGCTCAAAATCCATCTATATTCATAATAGTTGTATATTAAAGGCCCGAGGGCTCCGTAATTTTTTTCTTTCTGTACACCCCCAGCTCTTTCAATACAAATCAGACCTACTTTTGTGATAAGTTCACCTCTACGCAGATTCGTTTTGATCTGCCTAAAGCATTCTAGCACTTGCTTTCACAAACCAGAGGCCAGGTATTAGTAGATTCACAACATTGAAACGTTCCATACATCCCTGGATCAAGATTACGGATTGAAATGCCTTTGACTTACTGAACCAGCACGATAACAACTGATTTAGTAAAAGTCATATCAACTAATGTTCCGAAATTATTTTGTACTGACACTATCAGTTCATCATGTTGCCACTTGCCCATTACGATTTTACTATCCTGACGACCAATGTGACCTTACAGTGTTGTGGGAAAAAATGAACGTGCTCGGAATTTCCTATGCTTACGTCAAGGCTCCTACTAAGACAGTCGTGCAGCTATGCATTCTGGACTGAATTATGTTTTCCCAAATCTACGTACTCCAGACGTTGGTTGCAATGACTGTGTAAGATGAGGTGTCAGAAGTAGCACGCTGTTAGGATGAACCTAACCGACAGCTAGCATACAGGTAGCGAGCCGCGCTCACGGCAGGCTATCGATCGACCTTCACGCGTCGAACGCAACTGGCAGTCACTCACTCAATAATTTAAGTTTTAAGCTGCAGTCAGCCGTTGGGTCACAAGCCAATCGTGCCGCTAGCCACGCCATGACAGAAGCTGATTGGCCCGACAGACGTAGTTGTACACATGTTTCTTGCTCCAAACATGTTGTACCAATTACGCTCTAAGACTTCTGCTTTTGCACTTTTCTCGCATTGTTCTTCCTTGGGGGCTCACGCAAGACAGAATCAGGCGGTGACCTCTCGACGCACACACGCATCCTCTAAAAGCATGGTTTAGCAACCAATAAAAACATTATTGACAGGGCGGGGAAATAGGAATCTCAGAGCCTTTAACAAAGGTTCAGAGTGATTAGGATCAATCTAAGGTTTATATTGAGGAGGCAGGCAGGAGTTAAGGGTCCCCTGACGGATTTTGACTAATATTTATACGGGAAGCGCCCCCCAAAAGTCTTTACTTGAGTTCGCTCTGACATTCAACGTTCTGTTATACGCTTACAGTAATTAGATACATATCCAGTTTCGTAAAATTGTTAATAAAAACATTTTTCGTGTCAGTCAGTTAGTTTTCACTTTGTGCAGCAATTAATAAGACCCACTCTCCCAGACACATATTCTTTCTCTCTAGTAAGTGAGGCTTTTAGTGGCAAGTGGCAACTTCTTTTATTCGCTAGCCACACATCCTAAACTGGAACTGCTTTTGAGCTTCCCCTGTGTTTTGTTTGTGTGTGGCCTGCTCTGTTTAATTTACACTTAAAAGCTCCTTTTGACATCCCCTAGAGAGTTGCCCGTTAGGTGAGGTGGCTTAATGAAGGAAAGCGGCCACTGGCAATAGGCAGAAAGCATGTCTAATGAGGGAGAATTCCAGTGATTCTGTATTTGTAT
Organism: Ligula intestinalis; assembly: GCA_036362985.1. Lineage (NCBI taxonomy): Eukaryota > Metazoa > Platyhelminthes > Cestoda > Diphyllobothriidea > Diphyllobothriidae > Ligula > Ligula intestinalis. The sequence continues at coordinate 12,539 of JAYGXS010001549.1, forward strand.
ACTCGCAAGTAAAGTAACTTGAAACAGTTTTTTTCCCGGTACGAATTTAAAGCAAGCCCAGACAACATAATTGATTGAATTCAACAACTTTCGCGACAACTTTCAATTACATTTTGTCGTTACGCGAGTCATATAATGGTTAGGAGAATGCAGTCGATTGAAATTCTCCACCCGAGAAGCAGCGACACATGAGCAGCTACGTTTCCTACAGAATGCCTCCAAAGAGAACTGACGCCACGATGCCTGAGATATAAGGCACCTGTGAACACGACTATGGGCAGAGACGTCGCAGTACGATTCATCAAGCAGATGATGAGAGTTCTGATTGATGACTGCCACCAACGCCTACAAAAATACAAGGCAAGTATAAAAGAGGACAAAAGAAAGTGTTTCTAACTTTTCGGACATTTTATCGCCAAGAACCTCGGAAAGACGATCTCAGCTTTGACACGCAACCGGCAGGCCAAGAAAAGGGAGGTTCTGGAGCGAAAACTGAATGATTTGAAACCCACAGACACCACAAATTCTGACGTGGTCCACAATCTTTCGTCCAAACAACTAATAGAACAACAATTACACTTACTGCGGCATGAAGCCTGCTTTAACGCCGCAGATGCCGACCCAGTTGACTTCATTGCTGCACTAGAAGCGATGCTGGTAAGAAATGAAGCAACTGATGACACAAACACTCAATCCAACAACGTGTGACTTCCTTGCTGATAGCTCACAACCCAACCCGCAAATTGCATCAAAAGTCATGAAAGAATTGCGGAAAGGCAGCATTATTATCACCTTACCTGCCG
>JAYGXS010001550.1:0-13340 GCA_036362985.1 Ligula intestinalis
TTTGAAGACGAAAAAGGAGACAAAAGTCTGCTTCCAATCTCCTGATTCGAAGGAACCTTAGTATTGTTAATTGACATCTATTCGAGTAACAAGTATAAGAAGCTGTCCGATCCAGCAGTTTTCGTGTGAACTTACTTTAAATTTGTTCAATTTTTGAATGGCTAACTTAATTCATGAGACAGAAAAAGGGCAACAGTATTCTAAGATGGTAAGCATGAACATTAGATAAAGTCTTTATTTCATTTCAGCAAGATAGTGATTATAAGAAATAAAGCCGCAAATATGTGCGGCTTTGGCTGTAATTCTATCGGTGTGAGGAAAAAGGTCATATTCATTGGTATAGCTTTATCCTAGGTCCTTGATCCTGGAACATTCAGTCATTGGGTTACCTTGAAAAATAACAGGTTTTGGCATACCTTTAGGCCCAAATCACATGTATCGGCAATTAGAAGGTGAGAATTATATCTGCCATGTTGAGCTCCATGCCGAAAGAGCGTGTCGATCAGAATGAATTTTTTCTACGCATCTCGCTGCCATAGAGTTAGAGAATGAGTAAACACACTTGAGATCATAAGCGTAAATATAAGATTGGGAGTGTTTAACACTCAATGAAATATCATTTATGTAAAGCAGGAAGAGCAGAGGAGCTAGCCCGGTACCTTGAATGACACCACTCAAAAGTGCGGTAGGATTAGTGTACGAGGATCCCACTAAGATGTTTTGTTGTCAATTTGAAAGATAAGATCGTATGAAGTCAGTAAGAGGACTACGAAATCCTATAGCCTCTAGTTTGGCTAGGAGCCTACTGTGAGGAACTTTATCAAATTCTTTCCTTCGGTCAAAATAGAAAACTGCCACAGATGGATGAGCATTACGAAGAGATGTAAGTCGATTTAGAAAAGATATGTGGCATGTTTCACAAGATCAGTCCGGTAAAAAGCTATGCTGTGAGGAGCTGAGAATGTTATATATTTATGAAAAATCTGTAATTTTTTAGCAATTAGTTTTTCAAAGAGTTTAGCCAGAGAGGGTGTTTTATAAACACCGCGATAATTGTGAATATCTGATCGGAAAGCAGATTCAAATAAGGGAATTATAATATAAGTTTTCGAGTAGTCCGGGAACAAGCCATTCTCAAGAATCACTGAAAATAACTTACACAGTAAGGGTGGGAAATAATTTAATTGTTTGATGAATGAGTTTGGAATGTTATCAGTTCCAACCGCATCTAAATTTTTTGGACGACTTATGTATTTTTGAATAGAAGCGGGTGAGTCTACTGAGATTTGAATCACATAGCAGGTGGATTACAGGAGTGGGGCTAGTTTCGATGGTAAAGAACTTGGTGAAAAGTGACTTTAGCAATGCTGCTTCCTCCAAATCCTCTGTAACAAAATGATTGTTCCCATTGACCAAGGGTGGAATGACTTTCTGAAGCTTAGCTGACGACCGAAGACGGAAGACTTGAGCAACTGATCTGGAAGAATTCGCAGCACTTATTGCTATGGCCTCTCTACGCCTATCTCGTGCAAGCCTTATTTTAAGCGCTAGGTCAAATATTTTCGTTATTCTTAAGTGAACTGATAAAGAGCTATTAGACGTATCCTTAAGGTATTTTTTAATTTCTTAAGTCTATGTTGAAGAAAATGTGGCACATTAGAAGAAGCTGAATTTGATTTAAAAAACTTAAGTGGGGTAAGAGCCTAAATATGTTCTGTAAGGTTTTGCAATAGCTCCTGAACGAAGTAGGGATCGTTAGTTGAAGGTATGCTATGCCAATCTGGGGAACTTAAGAAATAATTTACTAATTCTTGATTTACGTTACCAAAGTCAAGGTTATTGCATTTTAAATCGGGCTTTTTAGAAAAAGAGACTGGAAAACAACAGTGGATTAAGGCATGGTCACTTTTGAAAATCTCACGGTGAAAATTCATAAAAAGAGGGTGGACATCATTTGTAAAAATTAAATCTAATATATTGTCTTTTCTGGTCACTAAACTGACCAGTTTTGACATGTTTGAAAAGTTAATAGTGTCAACCAATTTCTGAAATCTTGGTGGACAGGTATTTGCATGCTAGTCAATGTCTGGCAGATTAAAATCAACTATAATTATTCTGACATCGAATTGAGTCTCTGCAATTTTTTCAAATATGTTACGCAGCTGCATTATACTACTCGAGTTACTGGGAGGATTGTAGACACACCCAATTACCACTTTCTACTGTGTGTCAGCATGACTGAAATAAGACGAAATATGACGAAATGCTCAGGTGATATAGGAAATGTACAAAGAAGGATTAAATATAAAGAAGGCAACCACCACCACGCTTTTCAATGCGGTCTTGTCTGTACAAAATATAATTATCTATGGCGAGTGTCGAGTCAGAAATAAGAGAGTGCGTCCAAGATTCAGTGACACAGAGCACATCTGGATCAAGCTCAAATGCTACTGTTTTAAGTTCTATCATCTTATTAACAACTGATCTCGCATTGATTGAGACTATACTGAGCGCATCCTTCAGATTCAGGTTACGCTCGTAAGTATTTTTAAAAAAAAGGAAAACTCGGTGGCGGAAAGGAAAACGGCATGGGATAAACAAAAGGCGGAAAGCAATTTGGTCCTGGTCTCCATTTTGTCAAGTAATTATTATCAAATGTACGGTGCATATTGTAGAAAGGCATATTAGAGCGGGCTGACGTGTGGCATGGGAAACCAGGAGGGGGCATAAATATAGGATTTTGAGGCATTGTATCAAAATTTGACGGAAAATTTGCCTTTGAAAAGTGCATGACTGGTTTTGAAAAACGGTTTATTTTATTAGCTGGCTGAATTATTTGGGGATGTTGATGAGGTTTGGGTATAGGAAAAGCGCTAGCTTGAACGGTTGGGTCTTTGTTAGATACTGAGTTATTGTCGGTAATCATATTGCCAAATTTGAACACTGACGTAGATTTACTTAGTGCGTTCGTAGGTTTATTGGAATTTAAAGCTATCACAGACGTGGTTGGCTTAGAATGAGAACAACTTGACGAGGCTATAATCTCACTCGAATCACGAGTAAGGTGAATGGGAGAAGTATCAGGGGAAACTGACATTGATCCAGAGGGATGTGGGCTTACCTGAGCGGGAGGGCTGGCCTAAGAGACAACTTTTGGTTTTATTGAACCGGAGCCAGTGTTTTCATTAGCTCCTTTTAGATAATACCCTACGCTCCATTGGCGTTTTATCCCTGAATACGTAAAGTTTATTATCCTTTAAATAGTTGGTTGACCACTCATGCTGAGAGCATAAAAGGTCTACTTCTATCGACGAAAACAATTTTACGATAATCGGCTGGTTTTTACTTCAGGATGAGAGTCTTTTTGCTTCTTCAACCTTAAAATTAAAGCCACAAGAATAAAGAAACTGAACGGCAACATCTATAGATTGTTTATCTTTTGAAGCATTTCTCAAAATAAAATTAAAATTCATTTTTGCCGAGCATGGGTCTCAGTAGGCGCCATATTGACGAAAGGCTCTAGTTTCTCACATTGGTGAAAAGTGAGCGTAGATATATTTCCATCAAAGATGGCACCAAGGACCGTTATCGGACAAGCATACTGGTTATAAAGCTTACTTAAGTTATCTTAAGCATCAAGATCAATTTTCTTTATGCTTAAGATGGGTTTATCTTTAGAACGATTGGTATTCCGGGTTAATTTACGTCTCAGTTTTGGCTTGGGTATCATATTGAATAGAAGGTGAACAAAAGGATATGTTCTCAGCAAAGTTATGCACAACATTGCGACAGAAAATTAATGGGGTACACCAAATAAACCATTGTTGCAATTTTTATTAGATTGTTTGTTGAGATGAAGGTGTTGTTAATTATAATTTTCGGTAACATTAAAATCACTGTTAACATTCAGGTTATTTGGCTCAAGCTTACTACCACTACGTTTCTCAATAATCCCTTGGTCAGAAGTTTATTTTAATATAATTTATTATGGTTTCGTGGACGTAGTCTGAAAGACACCCATGGAAACCACTAAGAAGTAGCCAACTCGATCACAGATTGATCAACATAAACATAAGCATAAAGCAAATATTTTCTGTCAACACAAAATATTTTAATATTTCCTTCAAAATGCTGAGGTGTGTAGCAAAATCGCAATGACAATAAATTTTATGCAGTTGATCCGCCTGCAGTGCAGCTAACGATGACGAATGGATAAGCATAAAATTTCACACGAAGCTGTCGTGCATGACGTAAGATAAGACCAAGAAAGGAACTTCCACTTTAAAATAAGTGAATCTACGGTCTAGTCTATCTGCGTTCTCTAACAAAACATAGTATCCATGTGTTTGCTAAAAGCAGATGCTTAATGGTTACTCTATTTTGCATTTGCTACTTTTCATTAGAAAAAGTGACCTCTCGAATCTGGGGTGTAAATCCTCACCCACCTTCAGACTACTCTTTATTGGCGAAATCAAGTAAACTGTTTTTGGCTTGGTAATTTAAAATATTTTCCTGTTTGCTTGACGGATATCCACACTTTATGCAGTTCAGGTCCTCAAACACTATCCAACCAGCGATAATATATTCCGGAATCTGTATTGCAACCTAAGTTTCAGCATGATAACGCATAAGCGTCGGCGCAAATACTGTTTATCTGTGGTTCAAACGGTCTTTAGTGCGCGTGTTCTGAGAGATACATTATTGTGTAAGCAACGGGAACAAAACACTTACTTAAAGTTCGGTTTCATTTAAGCAAGAAGTAATGTCTGCGGCTACTGTAGAGAAAGGGTCCCAGAAAGGATAGCCTATTGCCTTCGTCCTTTGGCTCCAAGCTTCACCACGGCCTTGCTCAATTTGCAAAACAGGGCCAATTTTATCGCCGGAAAACAGAACCTATAGTTGGCTGATGGCAGATGAACGATAAACGTCTTCGTCATAAGGTAGTGAGCTGATTTATCCCATGGCATATTACTTTCACCATCTGCAAAACTGTGCAAAATCTGTGAAAGCAATGCACACATAAAAATGTCGGTCATACGAACCACAACCAAGAAGTCTTTGATTTGGTGGCCGGTATGCTATACTTTTGGTGATGTGACTACAATGCACATATTTGAGCTGCTTCTCAAAAACCCTCTTGTCATGTCGACCGTCAAGTTGTGGGAGGAATATCAGTCAGGTAGTGCCATAAATGCTGCAGTCTCTGTCGTTTCGATTACGTATTTTCATAAGCACGAGCACCGTTCACCATTAAAATTCAACGAGAAATTTTGAAAAAACCTCCATCACTCTACAGTGTTCAGTCAGTTGACGATCTATATGTTCTTGATGGGATCATATGCTTTTTGTATTTTGGTCAGTCATTTGGATTGAACGATACCTGTTTCATCAGATGTCACCAGCTCGAGTAGGTAAATTTGTTAAAGGATATAGGCGTGTGAATAACACTCACTCTCTTAAAATCAAATCACGGTACTTAAATTGCAAGGAAGCCCATATGAATCCATGGAGCGACCCCTGGAGCTTTTGCCAACTTGGGCAATGTGCAATGTGATCACATACTTCGAAAATTTGGCTGGCCGGTGTAAAAAAATTGTTTTTAGACGTGATAAACCCAAAAGAACATAAAACTATGCCCTAATTGAGAAAACTCAAGGGACACTCACAACAAGTGTCAGAGCCTGGAATATCTACATACGAGCGTTGACTACCTTTAGACCACTTATGTGATCTCTTCAACTTTCTCATAGGCAATAAAGAGTATATATGTGCATGCTTCCGAAAAAAATCATATAAATAGGATGTGCCCATCAGATGACACGTTTTATTTGAATAAGCAAAGACATGCGAACTAAGTATATCCATTATTCAAACTGTTGCCTGATTGCGTGATAACTTAAGGGCTTTTCAATTCATTTTCTGATTCGGTCAATGAAAACTGCAAACAATTTGCCTTCTCCTAGTCACGTGGACGATGTAGTTATATGTAAAAGGGACCTATCGATTGTTTGTTTGATGGCTTCATATTGAGTAGACATCAGTGATTGTGTGTGAAGGTAAGAAGGCTCCGATTTTGTCATTATATTTGCTGAACACTGTTTTTGTTGGGAAAACGTCACTTTTGTTTAATAACAGCTGAAATTTTTTTTTATAATGGAACTGAAACGAGTCGCCATATTCGTAGCATTTTCTATCAACACATAAGAATGTCCACTTAACAATAACTGATTGCAATTCTTCGAAATTTGAAGCGACATGAATCTAGACTATTTTTATTGTTATTAGATTGTTTGCAAAATAAATATATCTTAAATTTGCATTTTGGATATGAATTAAGTGGCAGTTGAAAGTCCTGCAATTTTACTCAAACTAAATTATCTTACATCTCCCAATAGCACGTCGGTCAATATTTGCGTTACATATGTATGATTTGGTGAACGTTGACCTAAAACAACTAGGGAAGCAATTGAGAAATATGCTACTCGATCGCTGGGGCACTACATTGATTTGCCGGACGCCTCAATCTCCGTTGCGGGCTCATCCTCGGAAACGTCAGCAAATTAGTAGCAGATACAGTGTACATAACAGGGAAACAACCTAGATGACACAAAACTCATATGCAACAGCTCCGAGACGAAAGAGTGATGGTTTTTTACAAAATCGGACGGAAGTACCAGGTTGCCGGTGGTGGCAGACACATACATAGGCAGAAGAGCTGTGATACCTTTACGCACCGTACTCAGTCAATGCTGTCAGGAGGCATGGCAGCAAAATTTCTCATATAGCTCGCAAACTAATAGGCCTGCCATGTAGGTGGATCATTTATGAAAAAAAATTTCAGGTTATGTTCGAGGTCACAGCACATAAGGCCTACTCAGAGAAATATACATATCATAGAAGACTTGCCACCAAAGGGTTCGCGAACGACATTTCAACGAATGTTCGGCTAGAAAACGCTATCGCACCATTCGAATCAGCGCTCAATAAATTTGATCCAGGTGTTAAGTGTAATAACTAGAAGAGACGACAATCTACGGCCTTGCTCCTTCAACACCAATGCTAACTTACGACACGAAAGCAGGAGGAAGAACCATTCTGAAAATCAGAACAATTGACGATATATACGAATTTTCAGCTCACAAAGGACGATTGAAAGTTATCACGGGTAAGATAGACTATGGGGCAAAATTGAGGCTCCTCTTGATGGACAATGAATCCTATGCACAATCGAATGCCAGCCGGTTCAAGCGGCTTGTGAGCAAAATAGTCAAAGTGGCCGACAAAATTAACAAGTTGGGAGCACTGAAAAGAAGAGAAACGCTGGTTACACAGGCCATTGATGCTGCAATGGCACTTTTCTATGGCCTACCGAAGGTGCACAAGCAAGACACAGATAGTCTTACCCTGAGAAATGCACATATGACAGAAGGAATGCTGCCAAGGGCGATAGAGAACGACAAAGCATTGCTGGCGCAGGTCTCCGAAAATTAAGAAAGCTTACTGAGTGTCCGTAATGACGTGGGATGTGTGTTTAAAATTATTGGAATGGAATATATTAATTCTTAAATATTCTCGATCGAAAATTTGTATTACCTCACACGTTATATGTGGCATGCCTGCCCACTGAGAACAATTGCGTCTGTAGTTCATTTTGTGATTTCAAATGCTTTCGTTCGGTGTTAGGCATAATGTTCTAAGATATCAGTCTGAATTTGGTTACAATATCAGTTAACTGAAACCCCGAGTCAAATATGAACGCCCCCTACTGCTGTACGGTTTACTCAACGACGGATGATAATTGGTAAGTCTAAAAAGATATATGTGTTTTAGATCATCATTCTGCATGGCTCTCTTCTTACCTGCAGCAATCTACATTTATGGTAGATTTGCCCGTATGTGGCATTTTTCCTTAATCTGCATTGTTTTAAATATATATATATATATACATTATCCTGATAATATATATATATATATATATATTAGTTCGGGAAAAATAAATGGTAGTAATTTTTGCTCTTCCGCAGCTGGTGAAAGGAAGTTGCTGATTCGGGAATTTAAAACGGATCAATTATCAATTTGCATGGAATAAACGCTGCCGGAACATTACAACGTTAAGAATATACAGGCGTACACTCTTTTCATTTCCGGTGGAGGTACAACTTTATTTATGTCGCTCGAACAACGGAAAGACCCATTCAACTTCATATATGCCATCACGTCATTGAAGCCATCTACAAAATACGCATTCGTTGTAAAGGCTTCAGTTGTCGACGGCCTTAATTCTATTGGGCAAAATAAGGCAAATATTTTATCACTGCACGCAGGTGAGTCAGTACAGGCATATACTTGTGCTTGCCTCTTGTGTGTTAACAAAACTGTTAAAAACCCGGGTCCCTAACGGTAAAATATTAGAGCGAGAATGATTTATACACCGGCTAACCCTTATTGGTATCAGAATCGTTGCATTATAGATCATAAAGACAACATGATGCAGACAACCACTTCAAAAAATTATTTTTCTCTCGTAACATGGCAGAAAACGTAATTGTTGCATCTTCTGAGGGACTCATGTTTACGGTTATGACTTAATTGATTCATCAAACATTATACTCATGATTATATTTATAAACGCATAAAGTTATTTTGGAGCATAGGAGGCCGAATGTGTAATTGATCGACAATGTCTGCTTGGAAAATAGGTTCCACTTGTGTTTGCGTGCCTGGCTGTTTATTCTCCCATCTAGGCATGAGAACTTCGGTTGTTAAAAACTATCCATATATCTACAGCTGTAAGTAATTTTGGTGAAATTTTGCTGTCCAAATGTCCTACAGTTTTCGATGGCACCAACAGCAGAAGAAGGAAAAAGGGAAAGATCAATCAATATTTTCACTCCATTAACTCGAGATATCTTCTTTGCCGTGTTCTAAGGATGGCCCTATTAATTAACAAATGTTTATGAGAAGAGGACAAAACATCAATAATGGGTAAGGAAGAAGCCAAATTATATCGGCCATTTTTAAATAGGAGATTGAAACTGAGATAGGAAAAGCTGGATGAAGTATAAATCATAGAGAAACCAAAATTAATCGTAGAGTTTGGCACAAAAACCTCCTTTCTGCACTTAAATTATGCTTGAAAACTGACACCAATTTGTACCCTTTATCTGTGGTGTCGTTACTGCTTCTCTGACAGCTCTACATGCTCCTGCACTGTGACAGTAAAACTGTTCGTTTTTAGTCACCTGACTAATGCTTGAAGTATCTTGTGTATAGTGCCACATTTATTACTTTTTTCTAGTAATCAATTCGTCGACCGTCACCTGCTGGTCGCATTCCACGCTCGTAGCTAAGCATTAGTATGCCGCCATGTTTTCGTTCGGTTTATACGGGCACTGCAGTTTAGCTTGATATTTCGTAGAACCTCGAAGCTTTGTCCTTCCTATGAGCTGATTAGCAATCAGGGTGCCTAGGCAACACAGGCTCTCCAATCTACATGTCTTGACTGTCACCCCACTTTCAAGGTGTTATGTCGTATTTGACTGAAAAAAAGGAAACACACGTTGATTGGCAACTGACAATTTACCAGTTTTCATAAGGATTGCGTTAAGGGAGGAAAAACCGAGATGGGACCATTGTAATAGGCACGCAAAAAATCAGTGTTCTAAATAACTCACCTTTTTAATTTCTTAGAAGTTAGATCCTGTTTGCGATTTGCATCAGTATATTTAGTGTGTTTTCGCATAGATCCAATGTATGTGTTTGCCTGAGCTGAACCCCTTCAACTGCTCTAAACTATACACACACTGACAACAGGCAGGCTGTTATATACTGTTATGCACTCCTTTAAATGCTCACCGAACTAGCTAAAAAAACGAAACTTGTTTAGCTGGTATTCTACTATTGCTTAACACATCAGCGAGGAGTCCGGCTCATCAGTTAGTCACCCGGATTTGCCTGGTACGCTTTCTGTTTGATTTATCAGTTAGTGTTGACTCAAATTTTTATGGGCGAAATGTACGACAGGGCGATTAAACTAATGTTCAACATTGACAATGAACAATATCCTTACGATTACGCATGCGCACGTGAGGTGTCATACGTAAACTATCTGTAATCTGGGATAAGATGAGCAATCATACTTCATTCACGATGGCACGCAAAGACTTACCATGCACTAAGAGTTTAAGATATGAAATGACAGTTAAACTGTATAGATTTAATAAAGGAAACACTTAAAAGTTTACTTAATTGCTTCCAACGCAGCTACCTGTCTCATCAACGTTAATTAGATGCATGGCATGCCGTCGGAAACGTACTCAAATTTTATCTTTTACCTGATGGATCAGCCAAAGCACCATGCTTGCCCTAATTATGTAATTTCTGGGCTCCGCTTTCTGCGCCTTCGGAACCCGTGTGTGTTAGTACCGCGCTCACTTTGCCTGCACGCTCGCGCGCACTAGCATGCGCGTGTCTGTCTCTACGTCGCTCCTCTTAGAACTCAAGCCCTGACTTTGGCTGCCACCTCTCATTCTTCCGTGCGCGTGCGCATTCAGCGATCATATGGCTGTCGCCCCGTTGTTGGCTGCGACGATGACGACGGGTAGCAAGCATTCATCCTGATGCTGCTGCTGCTTCAATTGACACCCGGCGTGACAGGCTGCTGCAAAAACGCCACGGAGATTGGGCGGGGGTTGGGAAGCGGTCGTCGCGGCCGCTTGAAACTTCACCTCTCCCATCCCGCCATAAATAAGTCAAACGTTATAACGGTCTTTCAAGCTTCGTTAATGAAGGAGAGCCTCTACCCAATTTGATAAATCAACAAAATTGTTGATTACCACAAGGCCATACGCATAAAAGTTAGTTACTCAGTAAAAGCCCGCTGCGTTCTATCCTATGGTTTGTACTGGAAATACTATGAGGGTTTAAATTTTGAAAGATTAAGAATGTCAGGGAACGCATACTTCATCTTGCGTCTGGAAGGTCAGTCGAGATCAATCGCAGACAGTCACATATATAATTATAGTAAATAATAAAGTGTGCCAGATGAATAGAAAGGGGACCAATAAGATCACTGTACAAAAAATACCTAAGGGGTCCTTTTTAACTCAGCGATGGTGCTCTTCTGCCTACAAGAAAAGAGTTAATACGCACGGATGAATTACAGAAAATTAGGGACATTTACTTACATTTCTGCGTGTGTTACAAGCAAATTTCCTAATTTTTTAAATGTTTGATCATTTGGCCCATGCCAGCGAAATTGTATTTACGAAACCTTATAACTACTATAGAACCACATAAGGCATATTAAGTACTTAAAATAACTATAAGAACTACAAAAGGCTGGTTAAGAAAAATATTTTTTTTTCGATCATTCCCAGATTGCGGCGACGTGAAAAATAGCTATCCATTGGAACAATAAATGCAAATAGTTTGCTGAGTATTAAACAGAAACAGCCACTTTCTTTATACAAAGGATTTGATTTAAGGCTAAATATTTTGCATATTTGTTAATGACTGGATACAAAATTATTGAATATGGCGAAATAAAGTCTCTCTTCTTTTCGTTATTCTTTCGCTGTATTCATTCATAAGTTAACTAATTGGCCGTATATTCGAATTTTACATCAAACCCTTCAAAATACGATTTAACTAAACAGCGTTTACCGAAACAACTGAGCTTTCAGATACTATGTCCTATGCAGGTGGCCGGGTTGTTTGAAGTTGGCAATATTTCAAAACAGCAAAACACATTTTGAGCATAAAACATGTCTGCTAGATACAACGCAGATTTTTATACATAAGATGCATAAGAAAGTTTTTTATAAAAAAATACCCTTTGCAAATAATGTTTTGTTGGATATTAAGCTGACGAACTTCAGCGTGTGTTAAATTTTTTCCAATGTATTATCAAATGAAAATTGTGGACTTTTGACAATTTCTTTAATTTATCTAAAGAAGAACGATTACATTTGACTGAAGATGGAAGAATTTACCTCCCAATTTATAATGGATTACTCTCCAGTTACGAGGCCTTATTCCACGATCAGTAAGTTGCGTGATAATTCAGAAAAAGCAGGCCACATATTTGACCATTTTTTGAAATGATTATTATTTTTATGTCCGGTACGTTTTTTGAAAAAACGCTTGATTTATCGTATATTTTACAAAAAAACTATATACCTACATGACTTATATTAAATTAGGCCACCTGAAGGCAGTTTCCGCAAACACATAGACAATTTATAAACCTACAGAGCCAGCTCTCCGTTAAAAGAAAATAATCGACTTAGACCAATTTTTTACCTGCATTTCGTACAAGAAAATTACAAATTAATTAAATATAATTTTTTGAAACTTATATAACTCCTTTTTCTCAAAAAAATGCGATTCCTTAATTTCGCTTAAATTCCATTTCACCAATTTGCACAAACCTTTTTAGTGCTGAAATGGATCATTTTTCCACTTTTTTATGCTTAAGATTGAATTCTACCACATCACATTATGTATGAGAACAAAGTCTTGCCTTATCTTTCCTTATAGCACACGAAACTCCTTTTATGTAAACATCATCACTTTTTAACAAAAATAGAACCTATTTCTCCCAATAACATTCAATAAAATGGGTAGTTTTCCAATCTCAAGCCCGCCTTATTATTAAATCCACTCAGTTGATCAAAATAACCTGTTCAGATAAACGCTATAAAATAGAGTAAAATTGTGTCCTGAAATGTGTTTGCAGGATTTGCAGAACTGTATCTATTTAACTGAATTTGATAGGATTCGGTAGTCTCTAGTCGAAAAGCGAAGCGCGTGAAACAATCATCAGTGATATATGACGACATATGGAACCAAGCAAATGCAATGCCGATAAATGTTTACGACAAACGAATTTATAATTGCTTTTCGAAATAATTGCTTTCGTTTACACAGTTTTGCGCATTTATGAAGTCTGCGATCCTCAGAAGAACAGCAAAATATGCATGCATTTTCTGATATAATAAGGTCTCCGTTATCCTGCATTTTCAATTTCCGAGGAAGATTATGAGGTAAATTTGATTGTATTTGACAGCATATAAAATCCAACATGCAACATTGTCAGGACAAATGCATTATTTGTTGGTACAAGTGAATACGTTATTCTGAAGATCATCCTTTATAACGTCGAAGTGGTTGCAACTGCAGATTTGCCTTTTCGTTAAAATGTGCTGGGGTATCAACTTTAAAATGTTTTTCAAATAATATATGAAAGGTTGCAGTTTTCAAAGTATATAAAATAGTTCCCGGCACGCACAGCAAAATAAGAAAAGATAGTGTCTGAGCTACACAACTGAATGTAACCT
>JAYGXS010001551.1:0-13326 GCA_036362985.1 Ligula intestinalis
TTACCCTCCTCCTTATTGCCCAAAATAGAGGACCTAGAGTTTTCACACAACACTGTCAGGGCCTAATTACTCCAACTTAAGCCTGCCAAATCACCTGGGCCGGACAAAATTCCTGCACTAGCACTAAGAGAATTAGCTAACGAACTATGCAAACCCCTGGCTGCCATCTTCCAGAAATCTTTTGACGAAGGCGAACTCCCAGAAGAATGGAAGTGGGCAAACGTCATCCCGATCTATAAGGGAGGTTCGCGACTTGATTGAGCAAATTACCGTCCTGTCAGTCTAACTTGCATCGCGAGCAAAGTAATAGAGCGCATTATTAAGAAGCATTTAATGTATTTCCTCGAAAGCAACAAAATACTATGTGATGGACAGCACGGCTTTCGCCCAGGACGCTCTTGCCTCACGAATGCTCTTTACTCACAGGAGAAGTGGACAAAGGCCGCTGATAAAGGCTATCCAATTGATGTTATATTCTTCGACTTCAAGAAGGCCTTCGATAGTGTACCACACAGGCTTCTTCTGCAGAAGATTTGGGACGTGGGAATCCAAGGAAAAATGTATAATTGGATCAGTAGTTTTTTGTCCCTCAGAGAACAGAGGGTCGTTGTCGGAAACTCCACCTCAGAATGGACAATGGTCGAGAGTGGTGTACCACAAGGCTCAGTTTTGGGTCCGCTGCTATTCCTGATTTACGTTAACGACTGTCTCAATGAGCTTGATTGCGTAGCTGTCATGGTTGCGGATGACATAAAAATATGGGCTGAAATAAGGTGCACCGACGACGCAAAGAAACTACAGTCGAACATCGAAAAACTGGTTATCTGGTCGTCCACGTGGCTTCTTAACTTTAATGTATCCAAGTGTCTTGTTCTACACATAAGCCCGGGGCGAAAAGTGCCACCGAAACACAGTTATTTTATCAATAGTACCGCATTAAACGAGGTTGAGACACACAAAGATCTGGGTATATGGACAACCGCGAACTTGATGCAAACAGAGCACTGTAAAACGTCCGTCCAGAAAGCAACTAGTACCCTGCACTGGATCAGACGAGCGTTCAAAATCTTTCCACCTGAACTCTTCGGAAAAATATTTGTCACATTTGTGAGACCACATCTTGAATACGGAATGCCAGTTTGGACACCGTGGTTGAAGAAAGATGTGGAGCTTCTTGAACAAGTGCAACGCAGGGCAACAAAGATGGTCGACGGTCTCAGAGACTTACCGTATCAGGAGAGATTGATAAAACTTGACCTTTTTCCTTTGTATTACAGGAACGTTCAGTGCAGCCTGCTCTGGACATTCCGGATAATCCGGGGCCACATTTCCTCCCTAAAATTGGAGGATTTCTTCCAATTAGCCACCACTTCTCACCTGCGTGGGCATCCTTACAAGGTCACAAACGAACGCACCCGATTAGACCTCCGAAAATATTTCTTCAGTCAACGCGTGGTCCGGCCTTGGAACTTGCTACCAAGCGAGACGGTTTCTGCTGACACAGTTGCGGAATTTAAAAGAAGACTTGATGTGATTTTATTTGACAAAAGGCGACTTTTACAACACGATTTCCTACTGCCAGCACTGTGAACAATTTTTCTGGCTTTAGACCGTTTTCATTCTTTTCCGTGAAAATTCACTCGAAATTCTGTTATGATATCATATGTGCTCCCCCCGACTGCACATTAACTGTAAGAATAACCTGTTTGCGTTACATTAATAGGGTCCTCAAGGGCATTTCTTGCCTGTTACCGTTAAAATATACATAAAAATATACATATATTAACTCTGCCAGACATTGACTGGCATGCAAATACCTGTCCACCAAGATTTCAGAAATTGGTTGACACTATTAACTTTTCAAACATGTCACAACTGGTTAGTTCAGTGACCAGGAATGGCAACATATTAGATTTAATTTTTAAAAATGATGTCCACCCTCGTTTTATGAATTTTCATCGTGATATTTTCACAAGTGACCACGCCTTAATTCACTGTTGTTTTCCAGTCTCTCTTTCTAAAAAGCCCGATGTAAAATGCAATAACCTCGACTTTGGTAACGTGAACCATGAATTAGTAAATGATTTCGTAAGTACCCTAGATTGGCATAGCATATTTTCAACTAACGATCCCTACTTCTTCCGGGAGCTATTGCAAAACCTTAGAGAAAATATTCAGGCTCTTACCCCACTTAAGATTTTTAAATCAAATTCAGCTTCTTCTACTGTGCCACATTTTCCCCAAAAAACTTCAGAAATTACAAAAACAACTTAAGGATACGTCTTATAGCTCTTTATCAGTTCACTTAAGAATAGCGCAAATATTTGAATAAGCGCTTAAAATAAGGCTTGCACGAGATAGGCGTAGAGAGGCCACAGCATTAAGTGATGCGAATTCTTCCAGATCAGTTGCTCAAGTCTTCCGTCTTCGGTCGTCGGCTAAGCTTCAGAAAGTCATTCCACCCTTACTCAATGGCAAAAATCATTTTGTTACAGAGCATTTGGAGAAAGCAGCATTGCTAAATTCATTTTTCGCCAAGTTCTTTACCATCGAAACTAGCCCAACTCCTGTAATCCCCCTGCTGTGTGATTCAAATCTCAGTACCCTTAATTTCTCGCCCACTTGTATTCAAAAAGAAATAAGTCGTCTTAAAAATTCACATTCGGTAGGAACTGATAACATTCCAAACTCACTCATCACACAATTAAGAGATTTCCCACCTTTACTGAGTAAATTATTCTCAGTGTTTCTTGAGAATGTCTTTTTCCCGGAATACTGGAAAACTTCTATTATAATTTCCGTATTTAAATCTGGTTTCCGTTCAGATATTCACAATTATCGCGGTGTCCATAAAACGCCCTCTCTGGCTAAACTCTTTGAAAAACTAATTGCCAAAAAAATTACAGATTTCTGCATAAATAATAACATTCTCAGCTCCTCACAGCATGGCTTTTTACCGGACCGATCTTGTGAAACATGCCACATGTCTTTTCTAAATCTACTTACTTCTCTTCGTAATGATCATCTATCTGTGGTAGTTATCTATTTTGACCTTAGTAAAGCATTTGATAAAGATCCTCACAGGAGGCTCCTAGCAAAACTAGAGGCTATAGGATTTTGTAGTCCTCTTACTGACTTCATCAGATCTTATCTTTTAATCGACAGCAAGAGGTTTTAGTGGGATCCTCATACTCTACTCCTACCGCAATTTTGAGTGGTGTCCTTCAAGGTACCGTGCTAGGTCCTCTGCTCTTTTTGCTTTACATAAATGATATCTCATTGAGTGTTAAACACTCCCAATCTTATATTTATGCAGATGATCTCAAGTGTGTTTACTCCTTCTCTAACTCTACGGCCGCGAGATGCTTAGAACAAATTCATTCTGATCTGCACGCTATTTCGGCGTGGAGCTCAACATGGTAGATGGAGTTCTCACCTTCTAAGTGCCGATACATGTGCTTTGGGCCTGAAAGGCTGCCACAACCTGTTATTTTTCAAGGTTACCCAATGACTGAATGTTCCAGTATCAAGGACCTAGGATTAAGCTACACCAATAAAGTAGACCTTTCTCCTCACGCCGGTAGAATTACAGCCAAAGCCGCACAGATTTGCGGCTTTATCTCTTATAATTTCTATTTCCTGAAATGAAATTAAGACTTTATCGTGTGTTCGTGCTCCCTATCTTATAATACTGTTGCCCCTCTTTCGGTCTCATGAATGAAGGTAGCCGTTCAAAAATTGAACAAATTCAAAAAAATTTCACACGAAAACTGCTGTATCCGACAGCTTCTAATACTTGCTACTCAAATAGGTGTCAATTAACAAAACTAAGGTTTGTTTGGGTCAGGAGATTGAAAACAGGCTTTTGTCTCCTTTTTCGGCTTGATAATTGCACAAATTTACCCAGGACTTCTGTCATTACCCCCGTCAGCCGTCCCTTCAACCTAAGAAACTCGGCACTTGTTATACCCCCTCTTGCATCTTCCTCATGTAAACGCTCTTTGTTTTTTGCTTCCAGATATAGCTTTCTTTGGAATAACTTGCCAATCGAAATGAGGTCGTTAACTAGACTGTCTGCTTTCAAACAGAGACTGCACATTTATCTTAGCACTGATTCTATTAACCTTCTATTCTCCTCATCTTTTCCGAGCAGCTTTCTCCATTACCCCGAGAAATAACCATCGGGAATTTAGGAGGTCCGCTTGAAACTATTCTCTCTGCCTCGTGTCCCCCGAGAACCATTAACCACCGCTGAATCAAACGAAGCCACGCGGAAGTAATCAGACTAAAATGCTGCAATTTCGTTGAATACTCACCTTCATCAGACCACCCACACCTATTTCTGCTCTACTACTATGTTCTTACTACTATCTTCCTAAGCAGTTTTTTTTTCTCTTGCACACTTTTTGAACATGGAGGCCCGTTGAACACTGTCTCCATTTTCACTGTAAGAGTTTTTTTTTAACTGCCATAAGTTTTCGATTTTAGTTCAAAATTACCTGCAAAACATTGCTAAATGTTGCCCCAAAAGGACAATTTCTGCTGACATTATTACGAATTTTTACGTCTACTTGCACATATTGTCAAATTATTTTTTGAATTTTTATTTTTTCGAAATTAACTTTGTATAGATAGTGCCGTACCGGCGCTGAAAAATATCAATTCCAAATTCCAAACTTGATGCAAAACAGGAAGCACAAACCGGTTTCGAGTCTTCTAGCCCAAGGAAATATAATGTTCACTTACTGCCATCTTTCCGTGAACGAAAAACTGGATCCAGAAAACGAGAATATGTTTCAAATAGAAACTCTCTGAAAAGTTCAATGTTACCGAAGTCAGAAGTATTCATCAGACTAAAAAGGTAAAAAATATTCTGGGATGGGAAGAAAAAGCGTGCGGTACAGTTTTAACTTTATTTCCAAAAAGGAAAAAGGTTTGCTATAAAAATACATATCTGTGTAGCTTTTGCAGAAATTCCATTTGCATGAGGCCATAATGATAGCTTATTCTAATAACTCTCAGCCATGTCCTTTATGATGGAGCGTTCTACAAATAGAGTTTTTTGAAAGGTTAAGCGTCCAAGAAGCTGGACGGGGCCAAGTCATATGGAAACTCAGTATCATTATATTGAGGGATATATGTATATTTAAGGGTTCCAGGCAAGAAATTCCCTTGAAGACCCTATTAATGTAACGCAAACAAGGTTGTTTTTACGGTAAATGTGCAGTCGGGAGGAGCACATATGATATCATGACAGAATTTCAAGTGAATTTTCACGGAAAAGGATGAAAACGGTCTAAAGCCAAAAAATGTTCACAGTGCTTGCAGTAGGAAATCGTGTTGTAAAAGTCACCTTTTGTCAAATAAAATCACATCGAGTCTTCTTTTATATTCCACAATTGTGTCAGCGAAAACCGTCTCGCTTGGTAGCAAGTTCCAAGGCCGGACCACGCGTTGACTAAAAAAATATTTTCGGAGGTCTAATCGGGTGCGCTCGTTTGTGACCTTCTAAGAATAGTCACGCAGGTGAGTAGTGGAGGCTAATTGGAAGAAATTCTCCAATTTTAGGGAGGAAATGTGGCCCCTGATAATCCGGAATGTCTAGAGCAGGCTGCACTGAACGTTCCTGTAAGACAAAGGAAAAAGGTCAAGTTTGATCAATCTCTCCTGATATGGTAAGTCCCTGAGACCATCAACCATCTTTGTTGCCCTGCGTTGCACTTGTTCAAGAAGCTCTATATCTTTCTTCAACCACGGTGTCTAAACTGATATTCCGAATTCAAGATGTGGTCTCACAAAGGCGCCAAATATTTTCCGAAGAGTTCAGGTGGAAAGATTTTGAACGCTCGTCTGATCCAGTGCAGGGTACTAGTTTCCTTCTGGACGGACTTTTTATAGTGCTCTGTTTGCATCAAGTTCGCGGTTGTCCATGTACCCAGCTCTTTGTGCGTCTCAACCTCTTTTTATGGGGTACCATTGATAAAATAACTGTGTTTCGGTGGCACTTTTCGCCCGGGCTTATGTGTAGAAAAAGACACTTGGATACATTTAAGTTTAGAAGCCACGTGGACGACCAGATAACCATTTTATGTATGTTCGACTGTAATCTCTTTGCGTCATCAGCGCACCTAATTTCAGCCCATATTTTTATGTCATCCGCAAACATGACAGCTGCGCAATCAAGCTCATTGAGGCAGTCATTTTCGTAAATCAGGAATAGCAGCGTACCCAAAACTGAGCCTTGTGGTACACCACTCTCGACCTTTGTCCATTCTGAGGTTGAGTTTCTGACAACGACCCTCTGTTCTCTGTGGGGCAAGAAACTACTGATCCATTTATTCATTTTTGCTTGAATTCCCATGTTCCAAATCTGTTGCAGAAGAAGCCTGTGTGGTACAATATCGAAGGCCTTTTTGAAGTCCAAGAATTGGACATCAATTGGATAGCCTTTATCTGCGGCCTTTGTCCACTTTTCCTGTGAGTAAAGAGTACTTGTGAGGCTAGAGCATCCTGGGCGAAAGCCGTGCTGCCCATCACATAGTCTTCTGTTGCTTTCGAGGAAATACATTAAATAGTTCTTTATAATGCGGTCCATCATTTTGCACGCGATGCAATTTAGACTGACAAGACGGATATTTGCGCAATCAAGTCGTGAACCTCCCTTATTGATCGGGGTGACGTTTGCCCAATTCCATTCTTCTGGGAGTTCGCCTTCGTCAAAAGATTTCTGGAAGATGGCAGCCAGGGGTTTGCACAGTTCGTTAGCTAATTCTCTTAGTGCTAGTGCAGGAATTTTGTCCGGCCCTGGTGATTTGGCAGGCTTAAGTTGGAGTTTTTCAGCTCTGACAGTGTTGTGTGAAAACTCTACGTCCTCTATTATGGCCAATGAGGAGAAGGGTAAGGGTGCAGTTATCGGTCGATGAGCGGACGAACCGTCAGCGAAATTTGTAGGTTCTCGGGTGTAGACGGATTCAAAGAAATCTGAGAGAAGGGAGGCTTTCATCTGGTCTTCGCTCACCAGTTGTCCATCGGCTGATCTTAGGGCAGGGATCAGTTCCTGAGATCTCTTCGTGCTTCGTATGTAACCGTACAAGATCTTGGGGTGTTCCAACGACTTGTGTTATATGTTCAACTCGTATTTCTTGCGCAGTTTAGTAGCTTCTCTTTTTTAAATGTTACGTTGTTGCTTATACTCCCTTAAGTGTTTATCGAAGCCGGTTAATCTGTAGCGCCTCCAGAAGCGCCTCCAAAACTGGGTCACCAGTACATTTCGAGGAATTCCGACGCCAAAGAAATGCAGTAAAACAATCAATCCGCCAGGCCAGGAAAAACTATGAATCAAGAATCCTCCAACAGGCCGAAGAAAAGCCCAAAATTATATTCCGCTATATTAACAGTAGATTAAAAAACAAGGATCCTGTCGCAGTACTCAAGAATGATGATGGTGGAGAAGTCGTTGAGAATGACGAGAAACCCGAGTACTGTAGCCGGTTCTTTGCCTCGGTATTCACTAGGGGAACCGAGCTTCATTTTTATAATGCCAACAGTGCTGTTGTAAACGCCTATCCGGGACTTCATTCCCTACTATTTCCAACATCTGTAGTTGAGGGGAAGCTGCAGAGCCTCAAAGAAGCAAAGTCATCCGGTTCAGACAATATACCAGCCAAGTTCTTGGAAGAATTGGCAAGCGAACTGTCAGAGCCCCTAGCACATATCTTTCGTTCTTCATTTGAATTAGGAAAACTGCCATCCGAATGGAAAATGGCAAATATTTACCCGATATACAAGGGCGGAACCCGCACGAAGGTCAACAATTACCGGCCCGTCAGCCTAACTTGCATTTGCTGTAAGGTGATGGAAACGATAATATAGAAGACGACAATGAAGTTCTTGGAGGAGAACAACCTGCTCTCAGGGCTCCAACACGGCTTCAGAAAGAACCATTCTTGCCTTTCCAGCCTTCTACTCTCCACTGAGCGGTGGACTCGCGCACTGGATGAAAATGGTAAGGTTGACGTCATCTAGACGGACTTTAAGAAGGCATTAGACAGCGTCCCACATAAGTTTCTAATGTATAAATTGTCAGAAATTGGCATAAGAGGAAACCTGCTGGCATAAATCACAGATTTTCTCACAGGGCGATCGCAAACTGCGTGCATCGGTGACTCGAAGTCAAACCCTACACCTGTGCTGAGTGGCGTCCCCAAGGCTCTGTCTTACGGCCACTGCTCTTCCTTATCTATATCAACGACTGTGTCAACGACCTGGGTCGCAACGCTATCATGTTTGCCGACGACGTCAAAATCTGGAGAGCCATCAGGTCTGACGCCGAAACGAAAGCGCTTCAAGAGAGCCTCAATCGACTTAGCTGCTGGTCTGCTCGTTGGCTCTTAAACTTCAACATAAGTAAGAGTTTGGTTTTAAGACTTCGTAATAGACGGACTGATGCGGAGAATAATTCCTTCCAATACCTCCTCGATGGGCACTCGATTTCAAATGTGAACGAACAAAAGGACCTCGGTGTTCTATTAATTCCTCACTTAAACCATCTACTCAGTGTGTAAAGGCAGCTAAACGCGCGACACAGGTGCTGTTTGCGATTAGGCGGGGATTCATCAACATTGACAAGGAGCTCTTCAGGAAAACCTACGGAGCGTTTGTTCGGTACCACTTAGAGTATGCTGTCCAGGCCTGGCGTCCGTGGTTCAAGAAGGATTACCTGCACCTGGAACGAGTGCAGGCGAGGGCTACGAAGATGGTCAAGAATCTTGGTCATCTGCCTTATGAAGACAGACTGACCGAACTTGATCTTTTCCCTCTCAATTATAGGCAACTCCGCGGGCACCTCATACAAGCCTACCGCATTGTTAGAGGCCGAGACTGCGCCCTAGAATTTGATGATTTCTTCGAATTGGCTCGGACTGACCATCTGCGAGGTCATCCCTTTAAACTACAGAGGAAACCGGCCCGTATCGACGTTCGACGAAATGCCGTCTCTCAGAGGGTCATTGGAGCGTGGAACGGACTCCCGGAAGATGTGGTCCTCTCAGATACTGTTGACATTTTTAAACACAAATTTGATTCTCGTTTGCTGAGATACTGTGGCAGATATAATGAACAAAGTGTCCGTAGCAGCACCTTGCAACTGGCTCACACTTATCGCTGATGTTAAGACCACATTTGTATTATATACTATTGTTACGGTGGACCAATTATGCGATTTTGGTTATGAATAGGGAGCTCAAGGGCGAAAGCCTTCTTCCATTAATAAGGTGTCTTAAAGTGACTTTAGCGGTTTCTTTTTCTGAAAGCGGCCTGTAAGTTTGAGTTCATCTACTTCGGGCGATTCGTACTTGTCTTTCTTCTGAAGGGAATGTTGAGACAAAGAGTCCTTTTCAGCGTCGAGCTAAAGGTCATCCACGGTTCATTTGGCCCACCTTGAAGATCTGTTTCCCATGATACCACTGACATTTCTCTTCTCATAAGTAGGAAGTCGCCCTTCCAAATGTTACCTTCCCATGTGTCGGAGAAGAAGGGTTTGGAGAACAGCGAATACTCGAAATACAGCACAATATGGTCGCTTGACCCTAATGGGGGTCGATCCTGCAGGTCAATCAGAGTTTTCTCCTCTCTGGTAAAGATAAGGTCGAGACAGTTCGACTGTTGTCCTTCCGAAACCCGCGTTCCAAACGCGACGATTTGGCAGAGCAGTTTGTCTGTGGCCCATTATAGTAATTTTTGATTAAAGTTGTCTTGAAGACCCTGTGCAGTCCATGTCTGCCAGTCAACACCAGGAGCGTTTAAGTCCCCAACGATGAGGATGTCTTTTTTCTCACTAACCCTATACAATTCTGCTATGAGGATAGTGTCTTGGCCAGGTGTATGGTTTGGCGGGCGGTATGTCACCGAAAGCGTCAGTGGCCTGGCGTACTTAGCAGATATAGCAATGTTTAGCATTTCCAAATCTCGTGCTGGGACCGGTACTTCAGCCGTGGCTGTCAGCTTGCAAGTGACATAGACTATATGCCCTCCTCCCCTAGTTGCTCTGTCTTTCCTGAAAAGCTGATATCCTCTAAGCGATAATTCAGAATCAGCGATATCTTTTGAAAGACAGGTTTCATTTAAAGCCATGATGTCTGGTTTCAACTCATCGAACAAGTTATTTAGTTCGTCCAGCTTATTAAACAAGTTTGTTAAATTTGCGGTTAGGATCTTCAGTGATAGTTTACTCCATGAGGCCCAACCCTCATAGTGACAGGTTTTGGGCAGAGGAAATGCTCCTTGACTTGGATTATTTGCCCATCTTTTATTTTCAGGCCCTTTGCCCCGCTTTGAGTCCTCTCTCTCAATTCTATCCTTAGTTGCCTCATTTTCATCCGCTCCCTTGGCTCGTATTCTGGCTTAAAAAACACTTGCTTGTGCGAATATCGTAAGGCCGTTTTTCCTTTTAGCAGTTTTCATGCCGAGCCTTCGTTATCGAATCTAACTATGAGAGACCTTGGGTTTGTTTGTAGGTCGCGGCCTGGATCTGCTTTACCCAGACGGAAGGCTTTATTTACAGTAAAGTTTTCCCCATTCTTTAGGACAGCGCTGACGTATTCGTGTATTCGATCATAGTCATGTGCAACTCGTTCCATTGTACTGCAAACTCGGACTCAGGAGCACCCTGTATGATAATGTTGTTTTTCCGATTTATGGCTATGTAGGAAAAATTCCTGTGAGTGCCCTATTTGTACATATGAGCAGTGGTAGCTGAAAATTTGTTTCTCAGACTGTTGGCGAGGCCAGTTGTCCAGTGTCATAGGATGAAAATAGGAGCAGACAGTGAAAAATCTCCTCAGCGATTTTTAGGAGCAAAACTGTCGCTCTTGTGGGGGGGGGTAATGCGTGGGATTTAGGCGAAAAAAGGGGTTCAAACGATGGGTGGGGCATTGTAAAGTTTCCCAGGATCATCACCGTGTAGAAGCCGCGTCCTGATTTTTCATTGCTGATTGCAGAGTCCACCAAAAGAACTGGAAAAACAGAGGCATCCGTCCAGATCGTCCACAGTTCGCTTTGGGTCGAACCAAGGGGGACTGTTTAGGTCACGAGGTCTGGCTGATAAGATCACAGGCGGGGTAATCACGGTACGCAGATAGACAAGTAGGGTAGACCGCGGAGACCTTCGCATGAGGCTATGCGTGGGAGGGCGTTATAAGTAGAGAACGCGAATTGATATAATAACTAATACTACTGAAAAATTTGAAAGTAGTATTATTATTTTTGAAAATTGTCAGTTCCGATCCATCGTGCACTGCTATATCGATCCAGTTTTCGCTCAAAACCCTCGAGCGATTCCGACATAACAACGTCCTGAGGAAGCGCATTCCACACTCCGACCACCCTTTTTGAAAGGAAGTGTTTCCGAGCGTCCAGCCTGGCCCCTGTCACCTTTAATTTGAGAGGATGACCCCTCAGATTCGTGGTCGTTGCTAATTCGAAAAAATCCCCTGATATAAGACAGCAGTCTTGAAGACGTAATGCGCGGAATGCTAGTACCAGGTCCCCCCGAAGCTGCCTGTAGCACAATGGGAAGAGTTTGAGATTCGACAGCCGTGTTTCATAAGGCTGTGAGCCCTGCCCCATAACAAGTTTGGTTGCACGTCGCTGTACCTTTTCCAGGATGTTGATGTCTTTCGTGGCCCAGGGTCTCCAAGCCTGGATAGCGGATTCTAGGTGCGGTTGTACGAAGGTTCCGAAGACTTTTGTGAAGCACTCTTCATTGAAGGTAGAAAAAGCTCGTCTGACGAGGTATAGAATCGACATCGCGGACTTGGCTACATTTGTGCAATGCAGGGAGGGCCTTAAGCAAGGGCGTGATCCAGACTCCCAAGTCTTTCTGGGCATTCACTTCCTCCAGTGGTATGTCATTCATTCGGTAAGCCGTGCCGTTTGAAGAACCGGATTTGCCGACTCGAATGGTGGTACACTTGCTCTCATTGAACGGTAAGAGCCAGTCCGCCAACCATTTTCCTGTAAGTGCACTTCGCCAGCCGCAGTTCGAATTACGCTCCAAAGTTTTATATTATCGGCGAACATGGCGATACCGCAATCCAGTTCGCGAACACAGTCGTTGATGTAGATAACAAACAAGATAGGGCCGAGAACGGAGCCTTGGAGAACACCACTTTCAACCTCAACCTTAGCTGACAGTTTTCCGCTGATGTGGACAGTTTGCGAGCGACCGATTAGGAAGCTTTTTATCCACGCAAGGAGCCTTCCCTTTACTCCTATGCGGCTGAGTTTATAAAGAACGCGGTGGTGCGGCACGCTATCGAAAGCCTTTTTGAAGTCAATATAGACAGCGTGCACTGAGTTTTCACTATCGACTGCCTCAGTCTACCGTTCTAAACAGTAGAGCACGTTTGTTACGCAAAACTTTCCTCTACGAAAACCATGCTGAGCATCCGATAGCAGATGGTTTTGTTCCAGGAACTGAATAAGTTGTTGCTTAATAATTTTTTCCATGATTTTGCAACAGAGTGCAGTAAGGCTAACCGGTCGGTAGTTATTCGCTGAGACCCGGCTTCCCTTGTATAGCGGCGTAATCCTGGCAGATATGAACAGTTCGCAAGCGACCGATTAGGAAGTTTTTTATCCACGCAAGGAGCCTTCCCCTTACTCCTATGCGGCTGACTTTATAAAGAAGGTGGTGGTGCGGCACGCTATCGAAAGCCTTTTTGAAGTCAATATAGACAGCTTGCACTGAGTTTCCACTATCGACTGCCTCAAACCACCGTTCTAAACAGTAGAGCACGTTTGTTACGCAAATCCTTCCTCTACGAAAACCATGCTGAGCATCCGATAGCAGATGGTTTTGTTCCATGATTTTGCAGCAGAGTGCAGTAAGGCTAACCGGTCGGTAGTTGTTCGCTGAGACCCGGCTTCCTTTGTATAGCGGCGTAATCCTGGCAGATGTGGACAGTTTGCAAGCGACCGATTAGGAAGCTTTTTATCCACGCAAGGAGCCTTCCCCTTACTCCTATGCGGCTGAGTTAATAAAGAAGGTGGTGGTGCGGCACGCTATCGAAAGCCTTTTTGAAGTCAATATAGACAGCTTGCACTGAGTTTCCACTATCGACTGCCTCAGTCCGCAATTCTAAACAGTAGAGCAAGTTTGTTACGCAGGAACTACCTCTACAAAAACCATGCTGAGCATCCGAAAGCAGATGGTTTTGTTCCATGATTTTGCAACAGAGTGCAGTAAGGCTAACCAGTCGGTAGTTATTCGCTGGGACCAGGCTTCCCCCTTGTATAGCGGCGTAATCCTCGCGGATTTCAAATCTT
>JAYGXS010001552.1:0-13323 GCA_036362985.1 Ligula intestinalis
TGGAGGGTAGAGAAGGGTCAATTGGAGTGTTTGATGTCGTGGACATGGATGCTGTCGGAGGAGGGTTGCACGGCTTCCGGGGGTGACCGACCAAGCCAATTCATGCATGGTAGCTGCCTTGACAGCGTGGGCACGTTGAGAGGGCGTGGGTGGTGGCAGTGTGTATCCGCGGATTGCTAGAATTGCGTGCAGTCCGTTTTGCCTTGGCAGCAGCGATCCGGCTGGCTTCGGAAATCGTAGCGCCCGTTTTAACCGCTTAACGGCACGCAGATAGGTCCTGTGCTAGCAATTCCCAGTTCGTCGTGATGATTTGGAGACGATTCAAGGAGTTCTTCATGGTATTATTGCAACGCCTCTTCTGTCCTCCTTTGCGACGAGTACTGACAGCGATATCACAAAAGAGTAGGCGCTTGAGTAGCCCTCAATTACTCATACGTACAACAGGACCACTCCAGCGCAGTTGTATCTGTCTGAGCAAACAATTACCCTGCAAGATCACAGTCGATATTTCTCCTCGCTGCTCCCCCATCAATTACGATCTAGGATATTGTGGCTGCAACCGTTCGTAAACAATTTTTTTTGCACCACTGGAATTATTTTTCTGGCGTGGACGATCTTTTGAAGTCGGAATTTAAATAGATTTTGTTTTCCAACCAATTTTATCGGGACGCAACCTCTTTAAACTGAACACAACCTCTTCAAACCAGCAAATTTGCGGCGTCGTAAAAGAAATCGTCAAGATCAGAATATTCTCAAGACCTTCAAAGGCTGAGTCGTTTCCCAATATTGAATACACTTTATCAAATAAATTTTAAGTCTTTATTAAAAATAGCTGGAGTATTTGTTAAGTTTCCTCTGATTATTTGTCGTAAGTCATAATCTGAAAAACATATCAACTGTTTTGTTTTTCTGAACGCAATAACTAATACAGTTTGCTAAGCTATTTTAAGAGATTTTAACAACCAGCTGCGGTAAAATCATATAGGCTGAATTTTTATAAATCATCTTACATTTAAAGCAGATTTTTTATCAAAATTTTGAGAAGGAAAATTATAGCTCAACGTAAGATATCTGCTTCCAGACCCAAGCAGTGCCTGACCACGCCTATTAGTCAATGCCTTGATATCAACATGCAGTCCATTTTCAAGGCTAAGCATTACAGAACTGTAATGGCATCATGATGAAGTTTTGTTTTTTTCTGTCAATAGCGGGCAACCTGTTTGATGAATAGTTATCAGATATGCCCTCAGAAGATTGTAAAATGTAAGACTCCCTCGTCTATCTTATAACCACGGAAGCTTTTGATAGACAAAAGCGAAGCTTTAACTTTATACAAAAATGTCTCCATATTACGTCGCCCTTTGGATACTGCAAACAAATTCCTATGTTCGGGTTGTTTCAACTACAAAATTGCAGAAGCCAAACGCCTCCAATCGCATAGCAAATACCCGCCCATCCTAGTTAAATTGTTTTCACCGATCGAGGTGGACTCAATCTTTGCTCAACGAGGTCGCATTTCCAGATCTTAAGAAATGACTAAACGTTTCCTCTGTCGAGATCTTACACAAATGGAGCGAATAAATACGGCTCAAGAGTCCAATAGACCAATGACTTCTCAGCCTACTATTCCTAAATCTGTTCGCAGTCCCGATAGGGTAAATGCACTTGCTAATCCTCCCCCCGAATACCTGGCCATACACCCACTAACGTCAGTGCAACCGTTATCCCTGCCTCCCAGAAGTCTATTCATAGTCCCTAACCGTCAGTACACCTGCTATCCCTACCTCCCAAATGTCTAGTTATAGGTCCATAAATATCAGTGCACCAGTAAGCCCATCCCTCTTAATGCCGGGACCGTCAAGGCCCGCCACTCCAACATATACTACGATTAATACTAAGCTAAATACATTCTCTGTCCAACGATTGATAAATTCCGCCGCCTCTAACTCGGCAACAAGTTCATCAATAATGTCGCCAACACCGTCGAAAGCGTTTAGACTGAGCACTTCACCACCACAACCCTGCTCCTCTTTTGACCGTGGGAGTCATATTATTCCCCCGTATAATGCGTTATTGAACACGCCGGGCCCGAACCAAGAAAAAATTAGTTTGCACGGCAGTAACCCAAACTGGTATAGTTTTAAATCCAATCGAATTTGCCGTACAGAACATCCACCAGTCCTCACGCGAGCGGCCCCAAAACTAATTTTGTGTACCGTTCCCCCCTATCAGTTGCTTTACCCATCCTCTACCACCCAAAACTGCTAACTTCCGCATGTCTTCCCACCTCCCCCATTCCTCCCAAACGCCCAGAAGCTTATTTTGGTTTACCCTCTCCCCATTTTTCCCTGCCAGAAAGTGAGGCCCCTAGATATCTCAGACCTTATCAGCCATCCATTTTTGGCTACCCGTATGCTAACAGCTCCATACCCGTCAGTACTTATTCCACAAATAATAACGGCCTACAGTTTGCCTACCTACCCTCAAATTCTTTTTTATGAATAACGATAGCCATAGTCCTGTCACTTGAAACACACTAGATGTCATAGTGCTTAATGCCAGGTCCGTTATAAAAAAAGGCTCAACTTCGAGCTATCGCTTTCGAGATGATGCCCAATGTTATATGCATAACAGAATCTTGGACGCATCCAATCATTTCTGTCTCCTCTATTACCATAGACGCGTATGATTTCTATCGTCAAGATCGCATTAATAAGCGTGGTGGTGGTTGTCTTTTCTATATAAGAACGTCATTTACTCACTTTCCGTTTTAGCTAAATAGCACGTCCTTCTCTGGAAATTACTGTTTCGCCTTTATTTTCCTGTCACCCCGGCAAAAGGCGATTATCGGATGTGTATATAATCCTCCTTACTCTTCATCTGAAGAAGATGCACATTGGTGTGAAATATTCAAGTTTATTTCAGAATCCAGTTTTGAAGTTAAATTTATTGCTGGAGATTTTAATTTTCCTGAAATCGACTGGCTTTCGAACTGTTTTCCACCTAGATTTCAGCCTTTCCTTGATACCAATTACTTTTCTAACTGGTCTTAACTGGTTAGTTCCCCAACAAGGCAGAATCATATCCTAGATCTGATTTTCACAAATGGTATTGCCCCTCTCTTCGTTGATTTTAAGCAGGTCATCTTCCAAAGTGATCACACATTAATTCAATGTTGCCTTCCGCTTCCTTCTACAGAAAAGGCTAGTGCAAGTTGTACCTATCATGCGTATGACATCGCTCAATCAACAATGTTCTTGACTAATTAGATTGGCAGAGCCTCTCCTCCAGTAACGACGCTGCATATCTTTCTGAACTCATGTCGGTCGTTTCTAATAAAATGCTGGAATTTGTGCCCACTAAAATTGCGAAACCCTACACACCAGAATCGACCGTACTCATTTTCATTTGCCCAGTCTAAAGAAATTGAGGAGGCAGCTGAGAAATAGACCTACTAGTTCGTTGTCTGTGCATCTAAGGATCGCAGAGATTTTCAAATTAGCGTCAAGTTTCGTCTTGCACGTGACCAGCAGAGGGAATCGTGCGCCCTGAGCGAGTCAAACTCTGCAAAATCGGTTGCACAACTGTTTTGTCGTTGGTCCTCCGCTAAACGAGGAATTGAAATGCCCCCATTGCTCAATGAAAATAAAACATCTGTACTAGATGATTCTGATAAGGCTGAATTATTCAATGCTTTCTTTGCGAAGCATTTTACGACAGAATCCGAACCACTCCCGTCGTTTCAACCATACTCAGACAATACTCTCGGGAACATTGATTTCTCAATAGAATTAATTCGTAAGCAGATAATTTGTCTAAAAAGCTCGCACTGTTCGGGAACTGATGATATCCCCAATACAGTTAACAAAAGAGTGTCAACCTTTCCCAAATTACTAAGCTATATATTTTCATTCTATCTCTTTAATGGTTACTTTCCTGACACTTGGAAGACATCGATTATTCTTCCAGTCTTTAAATCAGGATCTCGTTCAGACATCAATAACTACCGCGGTCCTCATAAACCCCGGCCCTAGGTAAACTTCTGGATGAGGATAATTTTTAATCAAATTCTGGATTTTTGACTAAAAATAAGCTTTTAAGTGACTCACAGCATGGTTTTCTGCCCGGAAGATCATGCGAGACGTGTCACTTACCTTTTTTTTAAACCACGTCACTTCCCTCCGTAACGAGCAGCAATCCGTGGTTTTTAACTACTTTAACCTGAGCAAAGCCTTCGATAAGGTACCGCACAGACGGCCTCTGGTAAAATTGGAAGCCATTGGTATCCGTCTCCCTCTCCTCGACCTCATCAGTTCCTACTTGTCTAACCGCAGCCAGATAGTCCTAGTAGGTATGAGTTATTCCACTTCTTAGCTGATCACGAGTGGCGTTTTTCAAGGCACTGGCTTGGGTCCTTTACTCTTCATTCTATACATAAAAGAAATTTCGACTGTTCTAAAAAATTCACACAATCTCATTTATGCAGACGACCTTAAATGTATAGACTCGTTTTCTAAGGACACGGCAAGTATATGCCTTGATAAAATAAATGCGGACCTACTAACACTCTCACGTTGGACTGTTACCTGGCAAATGGAATTCTCTCCATCCAAGTGTAGTTTCATGTGTTTTGGTCCCGCCAAGCTTCCGAGTCCCCTAGTCTTTAAAAATGCTCCACTTTTAGAACGATCCACTATAAAAGACTTAGGTCTAAGCTACACAAATAAACTAACATGGTCGCCTCATGCGGATCGAATATCTGCGAAGGCTGCACAGATATGTGGTTTTATATCACACAATTTCTTCCTGCTGGAAATAAAGTTCAAACCTTATCGCATGAATGTTCTACCCATCCTAGAATACTGCTGTCCCCTCTTTGGTCTAATGAATGCTTCGGACCGCAGTAAGATTGAAAATGTACAGAGGGTATTTACTCGCAAAATATTCGCTCTTCCTCGATCCACTCTTTCTTATACGGAGAGATGTCAGTTCGTGAACATGACGTTTTTTTGGGTCAGAAGAATCGAAGTGGGCCTCTGTTTCCTCTTTCACGTTAATTATACCCCTTAACTTCCACGAATCAACGCTCTCATTCCCGCAAATAGACCTTAAGCCACTCGTTATTCCTCCAGGATTATTGCATCCCCCTTAAGCTCCACTTCGAACCATTCTCACTTCTTTGCCTCCAAATATGCCTTCCTCTGGAATACTATTTACCTCGAAATTAGGCTCTCGTCTAACTTAGCAGTTTTTCAAGTCAAATTACGTAAACACTTAACTTCGGAAGATAAAAAGTCCTTGTTATCCGTCTCCTTCCCAAACACA
This sequence comes from Ligula intestinalis, assembly GCA_036362985.1. Taxonomy (NCBI): domain Eukaryota; kingdom Metazoa; phylum Platyhelminthes; class Cestoda; order Diphyllobothriidea; family Diphyllobothriidae; genus Ligula; species Ligula intestinalis. Next base: position 5,326 of record JAYGXS010001552.1, read on the forward strand.
CAATTTTTGAACTTTGAAAAGGGTCCCCCTGGTATCTGAGGTGGTTATGTTTATATCAAATGTTTTTCCATACATGTCTATTTCTTCCTCCTTTGAGTGATATTTGCAACGATGTTTTGTCCACTTCTCTGTCCAGCCATCGTTGCCGTTTTCTCCATTCTCCGTTTTACAACCCTGACGATAGGCTTTATGGTCTTAAGTCAGGTTCGTGGCGGTTCTGCTATTTTCGCTAGCTTGTCGCTAAACTCCGCAGTGTACTAGGTCACATCTCCGGCGTTTCGTTGATGACCAGGTGACCTCTGCCGTTCCCTCATCTTCCTGACTCTGTTGTCCGCGATGACCAACTCCGTTCTCATCTCCCTGATGGTTGATCATGAAGCCAGTCGGGTGGTGTAACAATGGTGAACGACAGCCTCTGCTGTTATATGATTTCGCCAACTACAAGAAGCGTTTCCTACCCTCATTCGTCCTCATCAACAGTCCTGTCTCATTTGCACTACAATCAATCCTCTCAACCAACCCCCTTAATTTTTTGAAGCAGTTTTTTTCTCCTACGTTTTGTTTGATTTAAGCGGGGGTTCGCTGAACTCCGCCCCAGCTTAAATGGAAGGAGTTTTTTTACTGGTCCTCCTTAGCTTACCATGCGTTAACCACTATTTTAAAATGACGATATGTTGGTGAAAATAAATTAATTTACCAACACTACTAAACGCACCCTCTGTCTATGTGGTTGTTTCATGGAGAGCAGCATTTATCAACTTTGTATTTATTTTTCCGCAGCACTAAGTTTGCAATGATGAGGCCCTACCGGCCTGAAATATAAAATTTAGTTATTAATTTATTTGGAATTTTGAAATTCATATTTTTCAGCACCGGTACGGCAATAAATATACAAAGTTAATTTCGAAAAAATAAAAATTCAAAAAATAATTTGACAATATGTGCAAGTAGACGTAGAAAGTCGTAATAATGTCAGCAGAAATTGTCCTTTCGGGGCAACATTTAGCAATGTTTTGCAGGTTATTTTGAACTAAAAACGAAAAATTATGGCAGTTAAAAAACTCTTACAGAGAAAATGGAGACAGTGTTCAACGGGCCTCCATGTTCAAGAAGTGCGCAAGAGAAAAAAAACTGCTAAGGAAGATAGTAGTAAAGCAGAAATAGGTGTGGGTGGTCTGATGAAGGTGAGTATTCAACGAAACTGCATCGTTGTAGACTGAGTACTTCCGCGTAGCTTCGTTTGATTCAGCGGTGGTTAATAGAAACATCTAGGTTCTCGGGGGACACGAGGCAGAGAGAATAGTTTCAAGCAGATCGCCTAAATTCCCAATGTTCCTTTCTCGTAGTCATGGAGAAAGCTGCTCGGAATAGATGAGGAGAATATAAGGTTAGTAAAATCAGTGTTAAGATAAATGTGCAGTCTCCGTTCGAAAGCAGACAGTCTAGTTAACGACCTAATTTCGATTGGCAAGTTATTCCAAAGAAATCTATAGCTGGAAGCAAAAAACATAGAGAGTTTACATGAGGAAGATGCAGGAGGGGGTACAACAAGTGCCGAGTTTCTTAGGTTGTAGGGACGGCTGACGGGGGTAATGACAGAAGTCCTGGGTAAATTGGTGCTATTATTAAGCCGAAAAAGGTGAAAAAAAGCCTGCTTCCAATCTCCTGACCCAAAGGAACCTTAGTTTCCTTAATTGACATCTATTTGAGTAACAAGTATTAGAAGCTGTCGGATGCAGCAGTTTTCGTGTGAACTTTTTTTGAATTTGTTCCATTTTTGAACGACTACCTTCATTCATGAGACCGAAAATGGAGCAACAGTATTCTAAGATGCGAAGAACGAACATACGATAAAATCTTAATTTCATTTTAGGAAGATAGAAATTATAAGAGATAAAGCCGCAAATCTGTGCGGCTTTGGCTGTAATTCTATCGGCATGAGGAGAAAGGTCTAATTTATTGGTGTAGCTTAATCCTATGTCCTTGATACTGAAACATTCAGTCATTGGGTAACCTTGAAAAATAACAGGTTGTGGCAGCCTTTCAGGCCCAAACCACATGAATCGGCACTTAGAAGATGAGAACTCCATCTGCCATGTTGAGCTCCACGCCGAAAGAGCATGCAGATCAGAATGAATTTGTTCTAGGCATCTGGTGGCCGTAGAGTTAGAGAAGGAGTAAACACAGAGTATGAGGATCCCACTAAAACCTTTTGTTGTCGATTTGAAAGATAAGATCTGATGAAGTCAGTAAGAGCACTACGAAATCCTATAGCCTCCAGTTTGGCTAGAAGCGTACTGTGAGGAACTTTATCAAATGCTTTACTAAGGTCAAAATAGATAAGTACCACAGATAGATGATCATTACGAAGAGAAGTAAGTAGATTTAGAAAAGACATGTGGCATGTTTCACAAGATCGGTCCGGTAAAAAGCAATGCTGTGAGGAGCTGAGAATGTTATTTTTTATGCACAAATCTGTAATTTTTTTGGCAATTAGTTTTTCAAAGAGTTAAGCCAGAGAGGGCGTTTTATGAACACCGCGATAATTGTGAATATCTGATCGGGAACAAGATTTAAATACGGGAATTATAATAGAAGTTTCCCAGTAGTCCGGGAAAAAGCCATTCTCAAGAAACACTGAAAATAACTTATTCAGTAAGGGTGGGAAATCTCTTAATTGTTTGATAAGTGAGTTTGGAATGTTATCAGTTCCGACCAAATGTGAATTTTAAGATGACTTATTTCTTTTTGAATACAAGCGGGTGAGAAATTAAGGGTTCTGAGATTTGAATCACACAGCAGGGGGATTAAAGGAGTGGGGCTAGTTTCGATGGTCAAGAACTTGGCGAAAAATGAATTTAGCAATGCTGCTTTCTCCAAATCCTCTGTAACAAAGTGATTGTTGCCAATGAGTAAGGGTGGAATGACTTTCTGAAGCTTAGCCGACGACCGAAGACGGAACACTTGAGCAACTGATCTGGAAGAATTCGTATCACTTAATGCTGTGGCCTCTCTACGCCTATCTCATGCAAGCCTTATTATAAGTGCTAATTCAAATATTTTCGCTATTCTTAAGTGAACTTATAAAGCGCTATTGGACGTATCCTTAAGTTGTTTTTGTAATTTCTCAAGTCTATTTTGGAGAAAATGTGGCACAGTAGAAGAAGCTGAATTTGATTTAATAATCTTAAGTGGGGTAATAGCCTGAATATTTTCTGTAAGGTTTTGTAATAGCTCCTGGAAGAAGAAGAGAACGTTAGTTGAAAATATGCTATGCCAATCTAGGATACTTACGAAGTCATTTACTAATTCATGGTTCACGTTACCAAAGTCGAGGTTATTGCATTTTAAATCGGGCTTTTTCGAAAGAGAGACTGGAAAACAACAGTGAATTCAGCCATGGTCACTTGTGAAAATATCACGATGAAAATTCATAAAAAGAGGGTGGACATCATTTGTAAAAATTAAATCTAATATTTTGTCATTTTTGGTCACTGGAATGACCAGTTGTGACATGATTGAAAAGTTAATAGTGCCAACCAATTTCTGAAATATTGGTGGACAGATATTAGCATGCCAGTCAATGTCTGGCAGATTAAACTCACCTACAATTATTCTGACATCGAATTGAGTCGCTGCAAATTTTTCAAACATTTCACACAGCTGCATTACATTACTTGAGTTACTGGGAGGATTGTAGACACACCCAATTATCGCTTTTTCAGTGTGTGGCAGGATGACTGAAATAAAAAAAATATTTCCAGAAAATGACGAACTGCTCAGGTGATACGGGAAATGTACAAAGGATGATTTAATATAAAGAAGGCAACCACCGCCACGCTTTTCAATGCGGTCTTGTCTGTACAAACTACAATTATCTATGGTGAGTGTCGAGTCAGAAATAAGAGAGTGTGTCCAAGATTCAGTGACACAGAGCACATCTGGATCACGCTCAAATGCTACTGTTTTAACTTCTGTCATCTTATTAACAACTGATCTCGCATTGAGTGAGACTTTACTGAGCATATCCTTCAGATTCAGGTTACGCTCGTCAGTATTTATAAAACAGGAAAACTTGGTGGCGGAAAGGGAAACGGCATGGGAGAAACAAAAGGCGGAAAGCAAACTGGCCCTGGTCTACAGTTTGTCAAGTAATTATTATCAAATGAACCGTGCATATTGTAGAAAGGCATATTAGAGGGGGCTCCATAGAAAGGGCGGCTGAAATGTGGCATGGAAAACCAGGAGGGGGCATTACTATAGGATTTTGAGGCACTATATCAAAATTTGACGGAAAATTTGCCTTTAAAAATTGCGTGTATGGTTTTGTAAAACGGTTAATTTTATGAGCTGGCCGAATTATTTGGGGATTTTGATGAGATTTGGGGAAAGGAAAAGCGCTTGCTTGAGCGGTTGGATCTTTGTTAGATACTGAGCTATTATCGGCAATAATATTGCCGAATTTGAAAACTGACGTAGATTTACTAGGGGCGTTCATAGGTTTATCGGAATGTAAAGCTATCACAGACGTGGCTGGCTTAGAAGGTGAACAACTTGACGAGGGGAAACTGACATTGACCCAGAGGGATGTAGGCTTACCTGAGTGGGAGGGCTGGTCTCAGAGACAACTTTTGGTTTTGTTGCACCAGAGCCAGCGTTCTCATTTGCTATTTTACATAAAACCCGACGCTCCATTGGCGTTTTTTTCCTGCATATGTAAAGTTTATTTTCCTTTAAATAGTTGGCTGACCGCTCATGATGAGAGAATATAAGGTCTACTTCTATCGCCGAAAATTTTTTTACGAGAATCAGCGGGTTTTTACTTCGGGATGAGAGTCTTTTAGCTTCTGCAATTTTAAAATTAAAGGCACAAGAGTAAAGAAACTGAACAGCAACATTTATAGGTTGTTTATCTTTTAAAGCATTTTTCAACAGAAAATTAAAATTCCTTTTTTGCCGATCACGGGTATCAGTAGACACCATATTGACGAAAGGCTCTAGTTTCTCACATTGCTGAGAAGTGAGCGTAGATACCTTTCCATCAAAGATGGCATCGAGGACCGTAAACAGGCAAGCATATTGGTTATAAAGCTTACCCAAGTTGTCTAAAGCATCAAGATCAAATTACTTCATGCCTAAGATGGGTTTATCGTTAGGAGAATTGGTATTCCGGGTTAATTTACGTCTCATTTGTGGCTGAAGTACCATATTTAATAGAAAGTGAGTGATAAGATCTGTTATAAGAAAAGTTATGCACAAAATTGTGACAGAAAATTTGAATTACCGAAGAGGCTACGCAGGGTGAAAATAATCTCTGATAGTATATCGAGTAATACAAACTATTTCTTGCTGGCAATTGATAAAGTACCCATTTTTTAGATATTATTTAGTATTTACGCAACATATTACTTGCTTTTTACGTGAATCTACCGGAACTAGAATGAGGCTATGTCGTGAAACAGTATAAAAATGTTTATTTTGACCTATCGGTAAAAAAGACAACTACCGTTATGTGCAGTTGCCAAAGGGCTAGATATAAAAATAAATAAAAACAATTAAGCTAGTTACTTCGGCAAGTAACGATGAAACCTGATAAAAATATCTATTTTACTTAGCTTTGAAAGAAAAGTTGCGTGCCTTATCAAGCATGGCCTGGATGCTGAAAACACACGTTCTTTCCAAGATTTCCGTGCCTAAAATACTCTTCTTCCAATTCGCCGCCAGTATGTGACGTAGACAGCTGAGATGAAAGTGGTTCAATTTCCGTGCTTGATAAGCATATAAAGTACAAGTCTCCGCTCCGTACAAGAGTGTTAACAGCACGACAGCCTCTGTCGACAATTAAAAACCACGAAGATTCCATGCGGAGGCTTGAAGCCGACCGAAGGCTAGGCTAGCTTTGCAGATTCTGCGGGCAACCTTGTCATCAATTCGAGTGTTGCGTGAAAGCGTGCTGCCAAGGTAGGTAAAGTCGTCCACGTTCTGCAGTTCAATGCCGTTCACGTTGATGTGTGCGGGGTTGAGGCGCTGTTGATGCATAAGCACCGTCTTGCCCGTCTTGATAGTGAGGCGAAAGTTGGCAAAGCCCGCTGCGAAGAGGTCCATGCTCCTTTTGCATACCCACTTCTGTTGTGCTGTTAAGGGCGCAGTCGTCCGCACACAGCAGATCATGGTCTGTGGTTGTGGAGACACGCGAAGGGGCCTGCATCTGACGAATGTTGAGAAGGTTTCCGTCCGTTCTGTAGTTGAGGGGGATTCTGGGACGCTCGTCACGTAAGGCGTCCGTCAGCATGACACAGAACATGAGACTCAAGAGGGTTGGCGTGAGGACACAGCCCTGCTTCACTCCATTGGTCACTGCAAAGACTTCAGACAGCGTTCCGTAGTCCGTGACGCGCGCAATCATTCCATCATGGTGTTGTCAAACCATGTGGGTGAAGTGCTCCAGACAACCAAACTTCTGCATAACTTTCAAAAGTCCGGACTGGTTCACCGTATAAAAAGCTTTTTTCAGGTCCACGAAAGTGGTGTAGAGGTGAGTCCACATCTCCTGACATTTTTCCTGCAGCTGACGTTCGGCAAATATCATGTCAGTGGTGCCGCGTTGACGTCGAAAACCACACTGGCTTTCAGGCAGAAGCCCTTTATTCAAGTGGTTATTTAGACTATGGAGGCGAATGCAAGCAAAGATGCTGCCAGCAATATTCAACAGTGAGATTTCGCGATGGTTGTCGCAGACTTGACAGTTTCCCTTTCGCTTGTAGAGATGGAAAATTGTTGCATCCTTGAAGTCCTGGGGAACTTGTCTCTGTCGCCACATCTCTTGACACAGGGTGGTAAGTTGACCTATGAGTTGGTGGCCACCATATTTGTAGATCTCCGCCGGGATTCCATCGGAACTGGGTGCCTACCTGCTGGACAGTTGCTGTACAGCCTTGATGGTTTTCTCAGGGGAAGTTGAGAAGTCGAAGTCAGCATATATTTCCACTTGCGGCTACCAGTCAATGGCAGCCTCATAGGTTGAAGAGGGCCGGTTAAGTGCACTTTGGAAGTGCTCGACCCAGCCGCTAAGAAGTTGGGTCTGTTCAGTGATGAGGGTGGTACCGTCTGCGCTGAAAATTGAAGCTGTGCCTCTTACTACGGTGCCGTAGACCACTTTGAGCGCAGCAAGGAGGTTCTTTCCTTCATTGCGGTCCACATAGCCTTGGATTTCCTACCCTTACGAGCTATCCAAGCGTCTTGCATTTCTTGCAGTTGCTGCTGTACAAGACTGTGACTTTTGTAGTAGGCTGCTTACGTGGCGTCGGTGAGGCGATCGACGCATTCGTTGCGTAGGCCGTTCTTCTCAGCGATAAGAGTACAGATGGCTGCAGCGTTTTCATCGAACAAGTCTTGGTGTGGGTGGGGCGCAGGCCCAAGGATGCGTTCGGCAGTGGATTGAACAGCGTCCCGTAGTTGACACCATTTATTCTCGACTGAAGTGTTTTCTTCTGCGTTTGGAAGGTTATCCAGCTGTTAGGTCAAGCCGCTGCTTAAATGCAAGCGGTTGGCAGGCAAGTTTAACAGAACAGTATTCAACTTACCTCGAGGTCGCTTTCCTTTGGGGTCCCTTGCGTGGCTGGAGACGGATCCTCATCTTAGAGATGATGAGATGAGGATCAGCATCACTATCGGCAACCGGCATTTCCTTTGTCACCAGCACGTCCTGTTGATTGCGCCGCCACACGAGGACATAATTCCAGAGATGCCACTGAAGAGATCTGGGGTGAATCCAGGTCGCCTTGTGCTGCAGCGTACACTGACGGAAAAACTCGGGCCCCCTTCGTTGCTGCTCCTTTTGTACGCGTTTGTTTGTCAGCATGAGACGGTGCACCGCGCAGGTTCGAAGGAGGTACAGTCCATTGTCATTGAGTCCTCGGAGGCCGTGGGGGTCCAAGCACTCCTTTCCAGGTGGCGTGGTCTGTGCCGACGCGGGCATTAATTTCGCCAAGGACAATC
>JAYGXS010001553.1:0-13317 GCA_036362985.1 Ligula intestinalis
CAGAGGAATAAAACGACCCGCAGGTCAAAAGGCAGGCCGTCGTGTTGCAGGAGTCTAAGCCATGAGTGTGCTCAGAACACTACAATTATCACGTCCAGTGCCGTACTAAACGAAGAGTGGTAAGACCCGTAGGAGTTGTTTAGTGTGTACAGGGAGTCAATGGTGGTCTGAATCTCAGACGCACGGCAGGCTCCGGGCCCGGCACGCGCACACGTATATGTGTTGTGGGCTAAAGTGAATAAATGTCATATCAGAGTGAGTCACTGGACGATCAATCAACTACTTGGCCATTAGAAGGCTTCGGCACCTGTGATTGGCTGTGCTACAGCCTAAAAAATCGATTTTAGTCTTATGGTAAGTCATTATCATACCTCCCTTGATCGGTAAGCAGGAGCGTTATCTTGCAAAATGACAGTGTTCTTTCGACGTCTTTGTAGGCTGTTGTAACCTAGGGTATGTGGAACTATGCCCACAAAGACAAGCTGTTCATGGAACCTTGTGTCGACCACCAAATCGGTCAGTCTCCGAACGCTATGGCCATCCAAATCATAAGGCGACGACATCTCTCGAAACTCGGCTTCGATGCTGTACATTTTCTGGAAAAGTAGTTCCCGCAGTCAGCGCCAACTTCGGCGGCCTATCTTAGTGTAGGACTTCATCGCAAAATGAGAGCCTACAATTTATATGATCCTAAGCAAAGAGGAAACACTTCTTAATTAGTTTTCTACTTCATCGTATATCTCTGCTGACTAAGGTGCGTGCTTGCATACTTTTTGCAATTATGTACCGAGAGAACATTCACAAATTTTTCCTTTGATTAACTGTAACGGACATAAAATTTTACATTTTTACGATTCGACGAATACAATTTTCATCTTGTTGCGCTGCAGATAGTTTTGCTTATTTATTTTACATCCGGGCACTGCCCTCCAGTTAATAGTTACCGAGATTGTGGCCTAACTAATGTTCAATATATAAGCTAGCGAAATACGGGGCAGCTCTTCGACTGCTCATTTTCGTCTGCGCACGACGTCGGCCACAGACAGGAAATGCTTTACAATTTGACCAGTATGACACAACACATAAATTAAAAGAATATCGCGGGTTGCCCTTTATATGTCACGCTTACGGAAAAAGATATCGGTACGGTTAAACAAAGTTTGCCACATATATTTATAACTGCCTTTCATGGCATAAACTTTTACATATTAGCAAATCATAGTTTATAAGTCTCAATCTGTTTCTTATTTCTGAAACTAAATTCGATTCGCTTAACTAGGCATCACTTCCATTTGTGCAATTTCTGACAAAATAATTAGTCGAAGAAGGGATAAGTATTGCTCTTTTTACTTATTCTGGAATTATTTCATCGTAAAATGCATATTATAAAACGTTTGGTCCTATCGAAACTTATGGCAAAGAAAATTTCTTTGATGTTAACTCACTCAAGATTTAACTAAAATGAGTGCTTATTTTGCTCCATAACATTAACTTAGGTAGCAGTTTTCCGAAACGAAGCCTTTCTTATTACTATCCAAACATATGGTAAACTTCCAAGTTACATTTCTTCATGAACGTTGCATGCAGCACTCGACATACTGCATGTTAACATTCCAATAAAAAGGGAAACTTTCAGACTGAACGACCTGTTTTTGGCAACTTTTCAATCCGTCATCTGCATTTTATTTTCATCTTGCCTTGTCTGAGTTTTGCGGACATCGGTAGCGTCCAACAGACCATCAAAAGACACTAACCTCGTTAGATTTTAAATGTTAACACCCAAACTCTTACTAGAATTTAAAGTCTGCTTGACTTTTTAAACAAAAGAACAAAAAACTATGGTCATTCGTTAAAAAAAACACTAGCTAGACAGAGGTCACTCCGTTGACACCAACACATCTATCCATGTTCTTTTTCGAGCATGAACACACCGGACTTTACTTTATATGGAAGCATTCTACAGACGGCGGGAGAAAACCGAACTATGTATGCGACTAGAAAATGTAGTTTATCTTCCATGTCCTTGGTTAATACATGCCACACTTTTATTTTGTTAATTACCCTCCCTTCTTTTCGTCCCAAGCTTAACATTGGCATCAATCGTGATCTTATGCCACGTTTACATAACCGTGCTGACATCGAAATTTTGAAAATTCAAAATGATCGGTTCTTTACTTGTTTCCTTATCCATGCACTGACTAGACGCAGTTGATAAGCGCTCTTGAAATTTATTCGTGCAAAAAAATTCTCCTGTTTCAGCCTGCTTCAAATCTTAGAATCGTCTCACTGCCGCCTACCCTCCGTAAAACGATATTTCCTTGTGATAAAGTGCATTATATGACTGTGTGCTAGGCAACAGTGACAAAATACTTTGAAATGTTAAACAACTACTGGACAGATGGCGTATTCCCAATTCTTCAACACTCCCACCGTTTTCAGTTACCTATGCCTTGACGCATCTGATCAAAATGATCTTCACGGATTCCAAGATCATGCAGGAATGGCATTGTTTTGGACCCAAAACATTTCATAACATTGTCAGTTTTTCTGCACTGCAGAAACCTGCAGAATAACGAGCTCCATATATTAGCACGAGAATGGGTATCCTTAGAGATTTATTACAAGAAATATGTCTGTGAATCGAATATAACCCACTGCACTTATTGTAGAACAGGAAATACAATTCGTCAAGGTCCCTTTGCGGAGGGACTCTGCAAGTGAACTTTTGAAAAAACGCTTTGACAAAGCCGTTTTACGAAAATGCCCAGCTGTCAAATGTCGGTTATAATTCTCAAACACCCCTATCTTACATGTGGAACGTTAGATAGGTTACCACCTCCCTGTTTATATACACCTTTACCTGTTCTTGGGGGCAGGTTATATTAATCGCACGACCTGACGCCTCTCCAAAAGAATAAGACAATTTCTATTGCCATGGCTGAAAAAAGGCGAATTTGGGATTATAAGCAGCTCTTTTCTGGTGCAGACGGTTGACTCCGTGCTTGGTATGGACCAAAACGAAGCTTTCCGAATAATCTACATAGTCCTGACAAATTATTTAAAGCCCGGTGTGTGAGCGCCTGCTAGTAACAGCAAAAGCGACCACTATCATGTTGATAAGGCCGGTGTTATGTGCGCAAAAGAACTTTATAAAAGCTCCATACAAGGGATGGCCGCAGTCACTTTACGGCATGCAATCATCAGCGCTCTGGTTGGCTCCCGCTGGTTAGAGCAGACAAACACTGTCGACCGCTTGTTTTAATTTTCCCCTAACATATAATTGCGTTGGCCTGAAGAGATTTTATCGAAAGTGCACGTTTTGTCATCAAAATAGACTTCTGAATCATCCGATGGGTATATTTGCAGCACTAAAACAATGACGTCCTAATAGACCTTTTATAAACCCCTGTATTTTACTGAGATCATTCCGCCGGCTGTAATCAACCCCGTTGTATGCTTCGAATATATATATATATATATATGTACCTCCTTCAAATAAAGGACTGCATGATATCCACGTGAAACAATGCCTTTATTGCATTTTAGTTAAAATGAACACTAATGCAAATATAAATAGCGCTTCAGAAATAAGTCCATGACGTCTTGTGGGATATTGCGTGACCTGTGCAGACCCAGCTCATTAACAAGGACGCTGAGGTCATTTGTAGACGAGGGTTGACCACTGCAGTTGTCGACTTCTGATGATAAGATGAGGTAATAATCATTTGCCACCCTGAGTGACAAAATCCCGGAGAAAAATGAGTAGGTTATTTGTCCAAGTTTCCTTTGGGGTCCTTCAGGGTAATGTATTTTCATAAATGTAACAACAATATATTGTAACAATATTTAACACTATTAATAGGAATGATGCCAACAATGTCTGACACTTTGATTACATATGTAAACAGAACTAACCGGAGTCAAATGGCTTAGATATTTGTCCTTAGGCTTTAAAGAATAATCGAGCACTATAAGCTTCTTCAAAATCAAAGTATATTATTTCATTGAAATGCTCGGTAAAAAAATGCACGCTCATTGGGTTCGTTTGCCACCAACGCAGAGGGAATTTGAAAAAAAATATATTTGGTGATGTAACGGGAAATAATTTCTGATTAATATATAAATTGCATTTCAGTGTGAAATCAATTGACCTTAAAGCATTTGTTCTCCGGCACGAATAAAAAGCAGGCGTTTACGGGAGGATTTATTGAAACTTATAAATTTCGGAACAGCTTCTCAGCTGAATGACGTCACTGCATAATGATGATAATGAATTGAACATGCAACAGTTTGAAATATCATACAATGAGTGATGTAACAGCAAAGACCGTGTTTCAGTGTAATTAATACTCGAAAAAGGACTCTGCATTATGCCATTGATTCTGTGAAATTTCGAATTATTGTGTCTCAAATTCAGTATCTTATGCTACTCTGTGATCCTGTCTCAGATGACGAATCAGCGACAGATCTCGAAATGACCGGTGACTAAAAGTATTGTCCCAGTGATCGAATCGTCTTATTCTCAATTACTTCTTGGGACTTGCATGTCTACTTGTATTGGCAATTTCTGCATGATTTTGTCAGTTACAGATTTCCGCCATCTGGTATCATTTGTCTAGAATTGGTTTCATGTGGTTTGCCTTACCATTATTTTACTCGGGAATGGTGAGCATTTTGAGCAAATTCTAAGAATGATACTTTCAAGACAATATGTAACGCTGTCGCGCGTAATCAAAATTAGTAGACAACTAACCGCATTTAGAAAAATACTGCATCAAAAGTGGAACCTTAATAAATTAAATTATATAATTTCTTCTTTTTTACCGTTTATTACTCTTTATGCATCCATAATGCGTGCAGTTAACACATTGCAGTAAGCAAAGTCTGAGAAAACGAATAAAATTCGTTCGCGTTGCTTTTAGGGTCTCAGTAAGTCAGGTAATTGAAAAAGTCACCTGTATATTTCCAGCAGAATTTATTCTGGTGGAAACCCTCAAAAATACTTTGTCGAAAGTAGAATCAAAGGCAAAAAATGTTAAAAGTATGTGATAATGTTTTTTTTTACTTATTAAGCAAAGAAGCATGCTTACCGTAAATGTTCTCATTGGCTACAATGCTAAGTTGGAGACCATAAAATGTAAACCTGCATGACCAAGTGTATGCTACGGGGTCGCATTTAACATATGCACGATGTCCGCCGTAAGTCACGTAAAGGACAAGTGATTCAGTTTTAAAAGCAAAATTTCGTCCGGACTGGAATTCTCTGAACAAATTTGCCATGTCAAACTGCGGATTTTGCTGCAAAGCTGCAAAAATATGAATTTTTGAATGTACAGTATACATTATGGAAATTTTAACACTGAAAACAGTCAAGTTAAAATTTAAGTTTATAACCAATATGGAAGAATATGACTGTGTGTTTAAATAAGTGCTATCATTTTTGCCCTGTTACTAATAGCTTCAAATTTCTTAATGAGTACATTTTTCACGAGCATTCGTTTGGGGTTTTTTACAGAGCTAAAGACTGCTTTGAACAGCAACAGTGTCATCTGGCAATGCCTTGTCCAATCAACTTTGCAGTTATCCTGGTATTAACTTACAATATCAGGACATGTCAAGTTGAACTAGAGTAGTCGTTAAAGACATTGCAATTTTCATAATGAAATTTGACTCGGTACTTAAGCACTTTTTTGGTAAAAAATATTTGATCCGTTGAGTGGATGGTATTAAGAAAAATATGACATACACATGGTATCTAGAATATATTCATTCCAGAACCGTAAAATTTGTCCATATTGTTCCGATTCAGATGAGGCTGAGTTGATGGAAATGCACTTATTTGCGGAAACATTTGAGACTTATATTATAAAAATATTTATTTATGTATCGTGTAAAGTTCGTTCGCACAAAATACAATAACATTTGTCATACCGAACATATGTCCTTGCGCATTAGCAAAGTTGCGCATATTTTACCACACATTTAATGTAAAGGAACGCATTATCGAATGGAAGTCATGTAGAAATATGGTTTTTTGTGTAAACTATACGTTCTGCTTATCTGTTATTGAGGAAAGCAACATACGGAAGAATAGTTTGTTTTAAAAAAAAATAGTTATCTACGTGGCCAGTTTTTTTTGCATTCGCAAGCCTATAATAGGTCGTGGAATTAGTCTTCACATGCACAGAAACATCTGCTGTATTAAAAAAGTACTGTAGACGCCACAGATCACGCAGCAGTTTGGCATAGGCAAACAATGGATACTCCTTTGCTAATCCGTATTTATTCAGGGTGTGAAACTGATTCTCGTGAAGTCTAATTTGAAATTTATTCCATCATAACAAGATGCGGACTTCTGAACGATCTTTGTTCCGTATACTAGCAAAATGTTGAGATTATAAAAAACGGCTACGTGAGTAGTATGCCTTTCTATTATTGACTTTGACTGTTTTTATTAATGCAAGTATATATTTATGGGAAAAATGCAACAAGAAAATAAACCTTGAACAGGTTTGATAGCAAATAAAGTCTTTTTACGATTCTATCTCTAAAGAAAGAGTAGCTTTTGGTTATAAAAATGTTGCTCCATAGCCGAAATATTTTCTAATTTAGTGACTACTACACCCGAATTCAAGTTTTAAGAACTGCACACTGTGCACATCCTGTTTTACGAAAAGTGCGCTTTTGCCTACAGTTTGAGAAAGAAGTCACATGGTTGTCATACAATATTGTAAAAGATGTGAAACATATTTTATGCAGTATGGCCAGCATTAATGAATTAGTAAACACGAGGTATTATGAATGAACACCTAACAATTGTAAAAATGCTCATAATTCGAAATTTCCTTCTTAAAAAAAACTCTCTTTCTTGAAGTATAACATCTAAAGAAGGCGTTATTTGTTATCAAACCAGTATAAAATTTAATTTATTCTTGCATTTGTCCCAAAAAAATATACTTGCATTCATAAAGACAGTCAAAATCAATGATAAAAATGGATACGACTAACGTAGCCAGTTTTTAAAATCTTATCATTTTGCTGGTAGACGGAACGAAGCTCACTTAAAAGTCCGCATCCAGTTATGTTGGAATAAATTTCAGAATAGACTACACAAGAATAAGTTTCACAATCTGGTTCAATACGGATAAGCAAATGAGTTTCAATCTTTTGCCTTTGTTGAAATTTTGCATGATCCGTGGCGTATTCTGTAAGTTCTACCATCTATAGTCTAATTGAATGGTTTATCTTGATGTTTATTAAAAAATTGACAAAATTTTCCATTTTCTTTGTGACATTCCATTGGAAAAGTTAATATGCAACAAAATTGGTCATGCGAATATCTAATCTAAGCATTTTTTAGTAAGGTAACTTTTTATGAAAATTTTTATGAGTATTGGGGAAAACTATATCGGAATTTTTTGCGGTCCTTACTTATTCTAGACAATGTGATTTGCTGTTTTGAGACATCCATTAATTTCAGCAACATATTTATTACCATAAAAATTTAATATCCATAAACACTTTCATCGATAAATGCTCCATACATATACCTTATTTTAAAGTTTTGGTGTAAGCGTCGAACAGATGCGCAGTTTATAAAATGATGAATAAAGACACTCAAAACGACCAAACAACACTTTTTACCTCAATATTAAATAAACTCTTATCTGCTAATGGTAATATGAACAGAAACTTTTGACTAAAGAAACTTTTATCGAGGTAAGGAAAGTGGTTGCCTGAATATCTACCATGTATTCATTCCTTAAAGCAATATTATGATTACCAAAATAACTGATCCCTGGAAAAATGGGTACCAATGTAAAAAGTAAAGCAAGAGGGTCAACATATTATAAAGTGAAAAAATGGCTCACAATTAAACCAGCTAGGTTTGCAGCCGTTCACTAAGGATATTGTGATTGCAATCACAAAGAGGCATCTGGTGGTGAGAGCAGAATGTTTGCTTATGTTTCTCATCGTCTGCGAGGTCACCTTCTACTGTTTCAGGCTACTTTAAGTGAATGGTCTGCTGACGCCTGTTATATGATGCTTAAGACGCCTGATGCCACAACAGGTGCAAGCATAGTCGCGACGTAATTGGTAGTTAAGGAGTTCTGCTCCAATGCTGGCACTGACGGCTAGCGTACCCCTAGTGTGATTGGACCCATTAAGCTCGAGAGTGCAGATCAGTTGCTTACTCTCGTTGCAGAACGTGAATAACTTATGAGGAAATGCAATTTGAATTCATACAGAAAAATCGATACAAACATGAAGCTTATCAATAGCGTAGGGAAGTTAAAACGCTGTGGGTAGCAAAAAACGGGGGAAAGACGTCTAAGGCAAAACGTTGGGACGGGAAATGTGTAAGCAGGGAGCCGGTGTTACTACAGTGGGGTAAGCTCGCTAGATGCTCCAGTTATTTAATCAGGTGAGGTTGGAACCGCCTTATGTAAGCTGCCTCACGATAGCTAGAGGAACGAGTTATTCGTGCCCCAAAAAATACTCGGAAAGAATATTTGGAGTCTACCGAATGGCCCATGTCTGGCAGATGTGAAGAAATCGATAAACGGGGGGTTCTGCTTTAAAAATGAATTTAAAATTTTATTTTCAGCGGCAACGTGTTTCATGTTAGGTGTCAGGATTTAACTTCAAGCATTGTTCAGCCGTCAATATAATACAAGTATAAAACGGTAATGAATATTCAAAACCAGTTTTGAGGAAGAAGAAAAAAATACAATTACACATTTGATGCGTCATCTTTATTAGGATCGTTTCAATTTTCTCGTGAATAAAACATACGTTTCTTAGAACAATTAAGTTCGTTAGAGGCGTTTTGTTGCTTGTTTTGAAGCTGTATTACGGTAAATGTCTGCTAAATATATGATTTATTCAACAGACTTTACAAGTGTTGAGATTATAGAAGTGTAACCATGAACACTGCATATATACCATATAGCGAGTGCTGCATGAAACATGCGTAAGTTTCTAACAATGTTATTATTTCTCGCATACCAACAAGAACCCATTAACAAAAACAAAGATATAATAATAGCAGCATTAGGCATACTTAGTACTTAAAATAACTGTAAGAAGTCCTAACTGTTTAAAAAAAATTATTTCGAAAATCCAAATGTTTCGGAGATGTCAAATAGCTATAATTCAGAAAAATAAGTTAAAATATTTTGTTGGTCAGAAAACTTACGGTAACCAATTTCTTAATATAAAAAGAAATATTCTTTAGTCGTTATTTTTTGTAACGATAGCCATTAATGGATAACTATTTATTCAATGTCGTCCTTCAAATTGTGGAATCCTTTCCTGTGTTTTAAGTATCTTCATTTTTTCTTCCAGACATTTATCATCTGTCCAAAGTTTACGTCAAAACCTTTAAAATAAGATAAACATAAACAGCATTTACCGAAAAAAAGTGTTTTTGATATCAATTTTTAATGCGAATGGCCATGTGAATCATATTTAGAGAGTGGATTAGAAACGAAATAATTTATCTGGACCTCGTATCTTTGCTCATGGTTATATGCATAAGAAGGTAAGGCAATCGCGGGAACCAAATTGCTATCATCCTAACGTTTTGCAATCAAACAAGCTTCCATTGTCAAAGTTATGATTTTGATTATCGTGTTGTCTATTCTGAAGTCATATCAGTCATCATGGTATTTGGTTTGTACGAGCTCCGTTTTGACCACAAGCAAAATGTATATATTGTGAAAACTGGCTACTTAATTAGTATGACATTTTTAAATTTATTTTGACTACTTTTATAAATTTGAATGTAATTAATGGAAAACATGCATAAATAAATTATTTCTTAAACGTTTTTTGATAGAAAATCACGCCTCCTTGACATTTCGTAGTCAAATAAAGGGTAGATTTCGGTTGAAAAAAGTTGCTCGTTTGCCGAAACATTTTCTAACCTAGTGACTGCTACACTCAAATTAAAGGTTCAAATACTGCGCATCGTGCACATCCTGTATAAGGAAAAGAACTATTTTGGCTTAAATGTGAGGTAGAATTCACTGTTGTCATAAAAAAACTGAAAAAGATGAAAAACATATTTGATGTAGTAAAAGCGGCATTTATCAATTGACATATACGACATATCAGGAATAAGAACCTCACAATTGTAAAAAAGTTTATAATCAGCAAGCTTTTTAAACCAAAAAATACCCGTTTCATAAATATAAAATTTGTAAAAGATGCCATTTCCTATCAAGCAGTTATGAGACAAAGGTTTTCGTGCATGTTTTCCATAAAATTTACTTGAATTTATAAAAGCAGTCAAAATAATGATAGAAAGACATACTTCTTAAGTATACAGTTATTACAATTGATACGTTTTGCTAGGAGTCGGAAAGAAGCTCGTTTTAAAACCAGCTTCCTATCCTGACTATAATGTTTTCAGAATACAGTACATGCTAATCAGTATCAAAACTGGAGTCAATGCCAATAAGAGAAAGAGTATTTATATTTTGCCTTTGTTGACGTGTTGCGTGATCTTCGGCGACTACTCTTTTGTGTCTTCGGGTACTGTGCTTCATTTCAAATGAAATCAGTAAGCATATTTTTTAACTGATGCATTGTCGCACTTCTGAAACCGTTCTGTTACCCTCTCTAAAAAAATAAAGTAAAGTTTTTCTTAAATGAGAGTCTTTTTGGGTTCACAAAATGAGTACTGTGTACTCTCTACGTCACGAAATGTCATCGAAATTCTGAAATTCATTTTCGATTTAAATATATTATTAACGCATGGTGTTAAAAATGACGATCTCATTTCGGTCGCATTAGGATGCCGGCTTTTTACCGAGCTTCTTAGCGGCCGCTTTGTAAAATTAAAAACTATAAACAAGCTTCTTAAGAAGTATGCCTTTTTGTGATTGATTTTGACTGCCTTTGTAAATTCAAATATATTTTATGGAAAACCTGCACTTAAAAAATATTTCTTGTACTCGTTCGGTAGCAAATGAAACTTTTTTTCAATGTTATCGTTTATGAAAGGGTTTGTTCCGTTTCGTAAAAAAAACTGCTTATTATGAACTTTTTAACAAATTTGAGGTGTTCATTTATCGAAAATCGTATCCGTTATTTGTTAATGCTGCCTTTACTTCATGAAGCATATTACATATTTATTGCAAAATTGCATGAAATCTTCCTCAAGCTGTTACAAATATGTACTTTTTCCTGAACAAAATGTACACAGAGTGCAGTTTGTCAACATTGAATTCCAGTGTAGCAGTCACTAGGTTTCAAATTATTCGGCAATTTAGAAAGTTTTTCTCAAACCGAAAGATACACGTTTTTAAGCATACCATTTAAAAAAGACGTCATTCGCTACCAAATACTAACAGGAAAAAATTTTCCAATTATTTTTTCAAAAAATATATTCAAATCTATAAAAGCAATTACAATAAATGACAAAAACGCAAACAATTTTAGTACTTGCTTTTTGTAATACATACTTTTACAAAGCGGTCAGAAGGAAAATCTTTGAAAATGCTGGCATCCTGCAGTGTCCAAAATATTTTGAGATAAGTATGTATGATTGTTCAGATTACAACCATCCGCAAAAACTATGTTTCAATCGGAAACTCATTTCAGAATTCCGGTTGATTGTCTCATGAAAAAGGTAATCTAATGTATGTATGTACCCTTGCTTCTGTAAAGATTCGAAAACATTAGCAGTGGATTCTATTGGTCGCACGATATAAGAATATAACAACCTAGTTTATTTCCAAAAAAAACTATTATAGAGATATTTCTCTTCCGTTAAATGGTTTTCTAAGGAGGCTGTTTTGCAGAAGTGATTTTAACATCTTTTATTAAATATGCGGATTATTGCATAGTTTCTCCTGATTTTATTAAACGATGTCACCCAGTTAACTGCACTTTTCTTCTTGTATGGTTCATACTTTTCCCCACAAACAGCACACGTTTAAGGTGGTATAAAAAGCCAACAACACTATTTTTGCATTACTTAAATTACCACGTAGAAAAAAGAGCAATTTTTACAATATTTAAATAAAGGAAGACTGTATGCCGATGGAAAAATGACTAATAGCAGAATTAAGGGACGTTCCCTTGTGAAGAAATCTGAAAAGTGTGTCATCTAATCTCCAAACACTCACACCCAAAACGCACTTATTGGTCTTTGTGTAACTTAGACATGAGTATCTGAAACAGTATTCACTGGTCAGTACTGCAAACCAACAAGCTCGGACAGTCCTCCGTCTGCAATGATAGATCCCACAATCTGTCAGCAAACCTGGAAGTCCTCGAAAATAGTCTAAGGGCTTCCGCTGAGCTCGTTTAAGCGAATCAATTCAGCTCTAAATTAAGTCAAATAATCATCTAAATTATGCAGACATACCCTTTTTCTGCGCTGAAATAATCATGGATTGTTTCTAAAGAAAATCATGTAAAAAAGGGTCATCGTCTCATGCACTGTGGCAAATACTACAACTTCAACCCGCAACCTAGTATATCGTGGTTTATTCTTGAGAAAAATGCCTCACATTTTGCTCACGTGAGACCATGCACTTGCAGTTGAAAGTTTCTTTTCAGACAGTCTGCTGGAGATCGCAGGGTGATAACCCTAACCTACGCTCAAGAGGTCAGTACTGTGCGTCTTTCATAGATACGGGACGTTAGCTTGAAAGTCTTATTTTTGGATAGCCGTCTGCTGTGAGCTAAATAGAGATAACAGTATTTCCCATCACTGCTAACCATGGATAGATTTTATGCGAGTGATTAATCTTTGAAACCAAGGGAAATTCATGTCGGCTGCGTAATGCCTTTCCCGCATTCATAATGACTGTTTTACTGTAGAAACTTCGGAAAAAGTAGCTTATATAGGCCCACTTATTAATCTTTACTCCCTGCTTTTTGTTCTTACAAAAATGATGGTTATGGGGTTTTATGGGTGGGGACTGAGGACACGCAGTGGAATTTGCTTGGATGGTAGGTAGAGGCGAAATCCTATCGCCATAGTTGTGTTGGAGCTTGTGTCAGAGTCATCTGACAGCGCAGCACTGAATTTGCTAGCCTTATAGCTACTGCTTCAGCTGTTGCAAGCATCCGTTGGCGTAGGTCTTTAGAAAAATTAAATGATGTCTTGTAGCCCACCTGAAAGGCTTTGTTAGTATCAACTCGATGGTTCGTATCGACTAGATGTGCAAGAATAGCATTTGAGGTCAATCTAGTTTTGCATTTACTTAGTCAGTTTGGTATTTGCGCAGGTACCCTCTTTTTGAGACGCCTTGTAGTGCGGCCGATGTATCCCGCTCCACAGGAGCAAGTAAAAAAGTT
>JAYGXS010001554.1:0-13302 GCA_036362985.1 Ligula intestinalis
TTTGAGTCTGTTATACGGCCCATTCGGAATGCCTTTAGAACTTGGACTTTCTCCTTACCCTTAAGGAGAAATTTCAGATATTCTTTAAATAACTTCCTGTCCTCTTCTAATCTTGATTTCGGGGTATCGGAAGTACCTTCTGTCATGCCTTTTATGACTATGCAGTTTATACGAGTGGTACTCACCCTCCGACTGTCGTCCCCTTCTGCACCTCTAGGGTTTGTTAGAACATATTCGCTTCGAGGTTCAGCGCTCCTGTTCCTTTTGGCCTGCGAAGGTGCCCTTTTTGTTTGGCTCGTGCTCAATCTCCGCCAACTTACATTAGCACTTGGGCTTGGTTGGCCTTTTTTGGGAGCCCGAGAGCGCTTCTTCGTTCTCTTGGAAGCCAGTGGGTTGACCGTTTTCCCTGTCCATGGCAGACTACCAACTCCGTCAAGCACCCTGGCTGCCGGATCATTTTTGTGCTTAGACACTTCGGCGAGGGATTTTGTTTCTCCTTACTTTAGGTTTCCTCGCTCAAGTTCACGCATCGCCGATTTCTCCTCACGAGGGAGAAATAGAGAAAAAATTTTCAGCTCCTCTATCTCCACTCTAAGACTATTAACTACCTTCTCAAGGTTTGTAAATCTGTTCAAAAGGGTAAAATATGATACGGAGGCTTTATCTTCATGAGTAACATCCCTTACACTTTTTTGAATTTTAGTTCGCTTGGCAGGAGGAGATTTCAAAGAACTTCTAGATCGTGTGATGGCGAAGTGAAGTAGCCGTTCGACTCCTACACGGCGGATCCAGGGTTTGAATCCGGGCGGTGGCATGACTTTTTTTCCTTGTTGCGATGATGTCGGGATTTCGAATGCAGGCACTGGCGAACATTCCTTCCCGTCTTCCAAAGCTGTATCGCACATAGTTCTAATTTTTTCTGTCACCATCTTTTCACAACAGACCGTTAATGAATCAAATAATAAAGTGAATTGCTTTTTGACTGTTAACAACCGATTTTGATTGCTGTCATCCTGTGTATTCGTGGAGGAGTTGATTAGACGCTCAACTTGGTGTTCGTAAATTGAGTCTACTGAACTCGAGAGACTTTTAGCCCTTTTAGCCGGGGTGATTTCGTCGTATCAATCTTGCGACTTCTGCCCTCGAAATTTCGACTAGGGGTTTTAAACCAAATTAAATTAGAGTCAGCAGTCGACGCTGATGGTGTAGTGGTAACGACTGATACCGACGAACGACGGGTTTTGGTTTCGAGTCCCTCTCGCGCCACAGCTTTTACAAGTTGATCTTCACGTTATTTTTGTCTCCCATAATAGATCCGACTGACGATAAACGATATTTAAGGTCTATGCAATATGTATAAAGCGTTCAACTGTATGAAAAAGGTTATTGAAACGACTTAGCAGTTTGCAGAGAGCTGGAATCCGGAAGAATTGTTGATAGAAGGCAGTGACGGAGATGATGCTCGTTTTGACTAATGTCCTGTCGTGTCTTCTGAGGCTGGAGTAATTGCGAAAGTGAATCCAATAGCTAACAAAGAAAGTCCGCCAGAGGGCCAGGTGTACCGAAATCTAGGAAGGAAAACGAAAACTATCAACGTAGCATCACCTTAGGTGACTTGAGAGTGCCTTCTTATAATTATAATAGTGACAACCAGAAAGCAAATAATAAACCTGCCGAAGCAATTACGGGAAAGAATAAGGTTCAAACAAAAAGACCCCGAAATAGTACAACCCCATTAGACATGAACAACAACTATCCTGGATCTAATCGGGATAAACTGATCAATAACAACACACGTCTAAACATGTCCATAAATAGCAATACCGGTCCTAACTCAACGAACCAAAGTAGTAAACCAGTGTTAGATTATTTCCCCCGAACAACCCAAAAAAGACCACCATTCCCAAACAGAATTGCATATCTAAATTAATATCCGTATTTAAATGCACACCCTCAAATGACACCTAACCCCTTCTCTCAACTCATGTATCCTAGCCCATACACAAGATGACCACCGCACGCCCAACCCTTTCAATATAACACACACACTCAAATCCCACCTTGCACAACACCATACCCTCCGATAGTTACACAATGCCATCGAATTCCATCACTCTCATCACCAAGAAGAATAAACAAAGGTGGAAAGTACTAATGGAATCTGGATTACTAAAAGCTCTCGAGAAACGTCTTCGATAACGAAATTGAGTCAAAAAATCAAACGCTCAGAAAAGAAAGAACTATGTATTCAAATTTATCCACCAGGCGGAAGAGAAACTTAGTATTTTGTTCCACCTTGATAACATTTGACTGAAAAACAAAGACTTACTCGTACTACTTAAGGATGATAATGGTGTAGTAGTAGTCCAGTTCCAGTTCAGTTAAGTTTTATTAGGGAAATATAGGTAAATACCTTTGAACTCCCTCTTTGTACATAGCAACGATGCAGAACATGTGGCGTTGCCAGAAATGGAACTGCGTTAGGGGGGGAGGGGGCAGACAGTAAAAAAACTACCAAGGTATTTTCCATAAGTCAAGTTTTAAATGCCGTTTGGGGGATTTTAAGGAGAAAAACTTTCGCGGGGGGGGGAGGGCGAATGGCATACGTAAATCGGAGGTCCTGCTGCTGAATGTGTTGGAATCATGTCAGAAGGAGGCCATCGCGGTTGTTCAATATCCTAATGGTCACATGAGGAGAAGATCGCGGTGGTCACGAGAACATCATCGAGTACCGGAGATGCGCCCATCATACGCCCTTGCTGGTTACCGGGTCTGCCGACCAGATAACGAAGCACGGGAGCCTGACGATCATCAAAAGTTATTCATACACTGAGTAGGTTAAATACCGTGTAACAGTCGTTTAGAACTGCAGGAAATCCCAGCACCTGAGCTGGTTCTTTGCCTTGGTATTCACTAGTAACGCTGGGTTGCTGTCTCACAATATCAACAGTGTTGCCATAAATGCTATTCCAATGCTTAAATCTTTACTCGCCCGGCATCTGTAAATGAAAATGGGCTGCAGTATCTCACAGAAACTGAAGCACTGGGTCCCGAAAATATACAAGCCAAGGTCTTCCTAGAACTAGTGAGTGAATTTTTCAAACCACTAGCGCATATCCTTCATTTGACGGCACCAAAGATGTGCTTCACAAATAAACCTTATTATTTATCCTGAGGATTAGGAAGAATGCCATCCGACTGGGAGGCAGCAAGTATGTATCCGATCTACCGAGGTAGGGCTCAAACTAATGTTTTCAACTATCGGCCCTTTAGCCTAATTTGCATTTGCTACAAAATAATGGACACTGTTCTCGAGAAAGCGATTTTTATGTTCCTGTACGAGAACCGTCATTAGAGGCATTTACTCTCAGGTCACAACTACGGCTGCAGACAGAACCATTTTTGCCTTGTCCGGTTTGGTGGTCGGCGTGCTGCAATGAGATAATACCCGAAGGTAAAGCGCATGTATACAACTTCGCTCGTGTCGAAATGGGTGGTCGCTATTGAACCTCAACATTTGTGACGTGTTTGTTTGTTGGCACTAGACTGACGTCACCATTTTGCCGTCCGGGCGACAGCATATGAGAAAGTCCAAATATTTTAGTCTGCCCTTCACTTATTCATTGGAACATGGATAGCACATCGCAAAAATCGGCTTCAATCGCTCTTTGTAGCAGTTGATTTCATCCTATTGGATGACGATGAAAGCTTAGTCAACGTAGCGTGCCCAAGATTTAGGTTCGTATTCCCAGAACAATCATTTCTACGGTTTTTGCAACACAACCTAGGCAATGAGCCTAGATATTGGGACCCAATGGGGGTGTCATTAATTTATTCATCATTTGGAATTTGTATTTTTCAGCACCGGTACGGCACTATCTGTACAAAGTTAATTTCGAAAAAATAAAAATTAAAAAAAGAATTTGACAGTATGTGCAAGTAGACGTAGAAAGTCGTAATAATGTGAGCAGAAATTGTCCTTTTGGGGCAACATTTAGCAATGTTTTACAAGTTATTTTGAACTAAAAATGAAAACTTATGGCAGAAAAAAAAACTCTTACAGTGAAAATGGAGACAATGTTCAACGGGCCTCCATGTTCAAAAAGTGTTTACAAGAAAGAAACTGCTTGAGTAGGTAGTAGTAGGAACATAGTAGCAGAGCCGAAATAGGTCTGGGTGGTCTGATGGAGGTAAGTAGTCAACGAAACTGCAGCATTTTAGACTGTGTACTTACACGTGGCTTCGTTTGATTCAACGGTGCTTAATGGAAACATCTAGGTTCTAAGGTTATACGAGGCAGAGAGAATAGTTTCAAGCGGATCTCCTTAATTCCCGATGGTCCTTTCTCGGAGTCATGGAGAAAGCTGTTTGGAAAAGATGAGGAGAAAAGAAAGTTAATAGAATCAGTGTTAAGATAAATGTGCAGTCTCCGTTTGAAAGCAGACAGTCCAGTTAACGATCTTATTTCGATTGGCAAGTTATTCCAAAAAAACTATATCTGGCAGCAAAAAACAAAGAGCGTTTACATGAGGAAGATGCCGGAGGGGGTATAATAAGTGCCGAGTTTCTTAGGTTGTAGGGACGGCTGACGGGGTAATGACAGAAGTCCTGGGTAAATTTGTGCTAGTATCAAGCCGAAAAAGGAGACAAAAGTCTGCTTCAAATCTTCTAACCCAAAGGAACCTTAGTTTCGTTAATTTTTTCGTTAATTTACACCTATTTGAGTAACAAGTATTAGAAGCTGTCGGATACAGCAGTTTTCGTGTGAACTTTTTTTGAATTTGTTCAATTTTTGAACGGCTTCCTTCATTCATGAGACCAAAAGGGCCACCAGTATTCTAAGATGGGAAGCACGAAAATACGATAAAGTCTTAATGCCATTTCAGGAAGGTAGAAATTATAAGCAATAAAGCCGTAAATCTGTGCGGCTTTGGCCGTAATTCTATCGGCGTGAGGAGAAAGGTCTAATTTATTGGTGTAGCTCAATCCTAGGTCCTTGATACTGGAACATTCAGTCATTGGGTAACCTTGAAAAATAACAGGTTGTGGCAGCCTTTCAGGCCCAAGGCATATGTATCGGCACTTAGAAGGTGAGAACTCCATCTGCCATGTTGAGCTCCACGCCGAAAGTGCAAGCAGATCAGAATGAATTTGTTCTAGGCACCTAGCGGTCGTAGAGTGAGCGAGGAGTAAACACACTTGAGATCATCTGCTTAATTATAAGATTGGGAATGTTTAACACTCAATGAGATATCATTTATGCAAAGCAAAAAGAGCAGAGGACCTAGCACGGTACCTTGAAGGACACCACTCAAAATTGCGGTAGGAGTAGAGTATGAGGATCCCACTAAGACCTTTTGTTGTCGATTTGAACGATAAGATCTGATGAAGTCAGTAAGAGGACTACGAAATCCTATAGCCTCTAGTTTGGCTAGGAGCCTCCTGTAAGGAATTTTATCAAATGCACTGCTAAGGTCAAAATAGATAACTACCACAGGTAGATGATCATTACGAAGAAAAGTAAGAAGATTTAGAAAAGACATGTGGCATGTTTCACAAGATCGGTCCGGTGAAAAGCCATGCAGTGAGGAGCTGAGAATATTATTGTTTATGCAGAAATCTGTAATTTTTTGGCAATAAGTTTTTCAAAGAGTTTAGCTAGAGAGGGCGTTTTATGAACACCGCGATAATTGTGAATATTTGATCGGGAACTAGATTTAAATACGGGAATTATAATAGAAATTTTCCAGTAGTCCGGGAAAAAGCAATTTTCAAGAAACACTGAAAATAACTTACTCAGTAAGGGTTGAAAATCTCTCAATTGTTTGATGAGTGAGTTTGGAATGTTATCAGTTCCTACCGAATGTGAATTTTTAAGACGACTTATTTCTTTTTGAATACAAGCGGGTGAGAAATTAAGGGTACGGAGATTGAATTACACAGCAGGGGGATTACAGGAGTGGGGCTAGTTTCGATGGTAAAGAACTCGGCGAAAAATGAATTTAGCAATGCTGCTTTCTCCAAATCCTCTGTAACAAAATGATTGTTGCCATTGAGTAAGGGTGGAATGACTTTCTGAATCCTAGCCGACGACCGAAGACGGAAGACTTGTGCAACTGATCTGGAAGAATTCGCATCACTTAATGCTGTGGCCTCCCTACGCCTATCTCGTGTAAGCCTTATTTTAAGCGCTAATTCAAATATTTGCGCTATTCTTAAGTGAACTGATAAAGAGCTATTACACGTATCCTTAAGTTGTTTTTGGTATTCAGTATATAAAAGGGAGATAGGCAGAGCCTTTGAAAATCCCATTTACAGAGAGATGCTGTCAAATTATGCATATGCTTCAAAGCCATATATATGCATTATATAAACCTCGTTGTCTACCAAATGTTTGACCAGAAAGACAAATAATATCAAGGCTTTTTTTAATGTGCCAACGTTTTCAGCAAGAACAGCTGAAGAAGGAAGTATATTCAAGTCTTCAATGACCCGGTGGGAGAAGAAGTTGGCTCGCACTTCTAGTTTGGCATAGTGTTTCTTTACTTTTTATGGATGACCTCGGAGATGTATCGTTTGTGCGCATTCAAAGAAATCAGCCATCTGAAGAGCACAGTTGGAACACGTTGATCATATATCTTCTGTGTTGCCTATTAAAGAGCGAAAAAGCTTGAGCCTATCTAGTCAACCTTCATATGGTTCTGACTAATTTGGTTGTCCTTCCTTGAAGTTTTTCCAGCACTGCCTTATCTTTCTTCATCCAGGGCACCACGTCTGGACGCAATATTCTAACATCAGCCGAACAAATGTTCCGAAGACACGTTTAAAATAGAGGAAGGACGTTTTAATCTCTCCCAGGATGCCGATGACCTTATTTGCAGTTTTGGCTTAGTGAGTTGACGGTTTGATGTTGGGCGACATAGATATGCCTAGATCCCGTAGTTCGTTCACTTGCTCGACTTGATCGCCTCAGATCAAGTAGTCATACTTAAGTGGTATCACCTCTCTGTGACTAAACCGTAGGTGGATGACTTGTACTTGATTGAAATTGAGCTGCAGTAGCCACTTTTCGCACCAAGCCAGTCAGTCAGTATATTTGAGAAAAATAGGCTTGCGTCTTTGAACTACCCATTTTTCGCATCAACATCTCAGGAATTATTAGCAATTTTAACAAGTTTTCGATAAGGAAAATATAGACAGTCACATTGTGCATTGTTGTTTCAAGGATAATTTTTTCACAAAGTTCACTTTGTACCGTAACATGTGTAGCAAGTCGGTATTTGAATGTTTGCAGAGATTTAGACATTACAATCGCCTCAGGTAGGTTATTTCACAGGTTCACGACCCGATTAGCGAAAAATACTTCCTCACATCCAATTGTCTATGGGACACAAAGAGTTTGAAGGGATGCCCCCGGAGATAAGTTGTAGTTGCGAGTTGGAAAAGTTATCACACCTGAAAGCGCAGTCCAAGCCACGCACGATGAGGAAGGTTTGTATCGAATATCCCCGTTTCTGCCTGTACCTCAGTGGATAGAGATTAAGGTTATTTCGGCGGATATCATCTGGTAATGCACCTTGGCCTCTTACAAATTTCGTGGCCCGCCGCTGCACCTTTCGAAGTACGTTATAATTCTGCCGCATCCATGGCTTGCAGGTTTGAATCGCGTATTCAAGATGTGGCCTTATGAAGGTGCCGAGAAACAGCCTTCATCAAAAACTGCAAATGCCCGCATGGTGGCGCACAACATTGAAGTTGCAGCTTCAGCTGCTTACAACATTTTGTCCACGAATGCGAGATAATACTCGTATTCCAGGAATTTCTATTGGTAAAGGAGACATATGGTCGATCACTGGAACAAAATTTATTTTTTCCTTAGCTTTCGAGCTCTTACAAGAGCCCATCGTCAGAGGTGGAGAAACAGTAGCAAATGTGGAAGCTAATTGGGGCGTGTGTACAAAAACGAAAATTTTCAACGTGCAGAAAATCAATAATTGTGTGTACTGCCGACTGGCCACTGAGGGCTGTGCTAGCCTGTGCCAGTAGGCAAGATCGACAAGTTGAGTGAAAATATTTACAGAAATAGAATAGTCAACAAAACAGGTAATAGTTATGGTGGGAGTGATATGCAATTAAAAAAGTCATATGAAAAGGGAAGGAGGATGAGAAGAGAGGGATTATGTAGGCTTGGGCGCCAAATGGCCACGTCAGCATCGAAAGTGGGATGAGTATGGAGGCTGTTGGGCCAATTGCTTACGGCGGGCGTCTGGATGGGATCGTTTGCAAAAGCGTAAGGCCCTGTACGCTGATGCCAATTCGACACATCTGTTGACCGAATTCTCATCCGTGGACCAGGCTTTGATAAATTCTCTGCTCGTCTTGTTTCCCGCGTGGGTGAGTACCTTGACGGCAGCGAAGTTGAACTCATAGCCTGTTTCGTAGGTGTGAGTTGCAACTTGTGATGATTCGTCGCCTAGTCGCACGGCCTGCTTGTGTTCACGCAAACGCGATCCGAGCATGCGTTCCGTTTGACCTGTATAATTACAGGGCCAGTTAAGACATGGGATGTGATATACTAAATTAGATTGCGCGCGCTTCAAATTGCGGTTTAAATTTCTCGTCCTTCGTGGGAAATATTATTTTCGGGATTTCGGTTCACCTAGCCCTCTGGCGGACTTTCGTTGTTAGCTATTGGATTCACTTTCGCAATAACTCCAGCCTCAGAAGACACGACAGGACATCAGTCAAAACGAGCATCATCTCCGTCACTGCCTTCTGTCAACAATTCTCCCGGATTCCAGCTCTCTACAAACGGCTGAGTCGTTTCAATAACCTTTTAATACAGTTGAACGCTTTATACATATTGCATAGAGCTTTAATATCGTTTATCGTCAGTCTGATCTATTATGGGAGTCTTTCCGCATTCTTAAGGCATTTCGAATAGGGAAGGCTCCAACAGCTCTAGAATCAATCTCTCGGCCACGACCTCTAAAAGTTATTTTAGAAACTGAAGCACAGGCGAAACTCTTGCTAGAGCGCAAACCAATGTTACGGAGTCTGCATTCGCAAGTTTTTTTTCAGCCGGATTACGAGTTGAAAGCGCGGAGAAAGATGAGACAGCTAATAATAGAGCTAGAAAAACGAAGATCCAATGGCGAGACAAATCTCAAAATAAGAGAGGGAAAAATAGTTCAGGTCAAAAGGACATCGCTCTGGTCGAAGCCGGTAACAGTGACGGCCTAGCTGTCCCGCCACCGAAACCTCAGACATGCCCTCTTAAATTGGTCGTTTTAAATGCCAGATCACTGACTAATAAAATGCCTCTGCTCCAGACTCTGGTTTTCGTCAACCGCCCAGACATTGTTATGGTAACTGAGACATGGGCATCGGCCTCTGTAGCTGACTCAGAACTCTCTGTTCTAGGCTATGAATGCGTTCGGAACGATCGAAACAATGGCCGTGGCGGAGGAAGCTGCATCTATATTAAGCAGCCACTTGCATTTCTCCCGTTGGACTATCCACAATTCACAGCGGTGGAGGAGAGCTGCTGGCTACAAGTTGTTCTAAAAAACAAATGCTCCTTACTTGTTGGCTGTGTTTATCGCCCACCTAATGCCAATGCAGACTACGATCTTTGTCTCTCGCAGGCATTTCATGCCGCAGCTGACTTGAATCTTAAGTATTGCTTGATTGCAGGCGATTTTAACCTTCCTGACGTGCAGTGGTTTCCACCATCCGGTCCTTCAAAGTACGAGAACTTACTTGAGGCAATAGATATCGGCATGTGGGATCAGGTAGTCGATTTTCCCACTCGAGGAGCAAACATACTCGACCTAATTTTTTGTAGGGGATGCGAACCACTTTCAGTGTCATCCTTAGACGCACTTGGGAGTTCAGACCATGTTACAGTTGTTAGTGAACTAGAACTGGAGGCGGATAAAACATTTTCCCAAAAGTATAGTATTTATCATGACTTCCGATCAGCAAACACGGCTGACTTACTGGCACATCTAAACGCTCTCGACTGGTCTGAATTTTTCCAATGTTTGGATGTAAATGTTTGTACCGATGCACTGTACAGAGTGTTGGATCCACTCATCCTCCACTTTGTCCCCCGTAAGAAAGTAATACATGTCAAGGATGAAGTGTACCTTCCTCTGTCTTTCCGTCGTAGGCTGCGTAAACTCTCTCGTCGTTTGCATCGGCTGAACGACACTTCCGTTCTGCCCTTGATCACACTGATCTTTGAGCAGGCTAAGAAGCTCTCCGAAGAAAAACAGATAGCCGATGAGGCTCACTTCGCTGAAAATCCTTCCCTTAATGTTGCGAAACTCTTTTCGCGTACAGTAAAAGCGCAGATGAAAAGGCAGCACCCCATACTTAGAGATGCTTTAGGAAACCCCATAGCTGACGCTAAGCTGACCGCCGATAGCTTCAATGCGTTCCTATCCAAAACGTTTAGTGAAAGCTCGTTCGCTGTACCTCCGGTTATCCAGGCTTGGACGGGTGCCATACTCGAAACCATAAGTTTTACCGTCTGGGATGTGACTGTAGCCATTCGTCGTTATCGTCAATCCTATAGTCCAGGACCAGATGGCGTCCCAGTTAGCCTTCTAAAAGCTGAAGCGAATGATATCTTTCCGTCTATTCTTTGTAAGGTATTTAATCTTGCTCTTGAGAGCGAAACCTTTCCTTCGTTGTGGAAGGAATCGCACATAATGCCAATCCGCAAGCACGGCCGATCGACATCATTCGACAACTTTAGGCCAATAAATACATTTCCCGCAGCATCGAAGATCTTGGAGACCTTAATCAAAGAAAAGATGATGCGTCACTTGACAGAGAACAACCTGCTCAGTACAGCTCAACATGGCTTTCTCGAGAAACGATCTTGTGACACCTGCCAGCTCTCTTTCTTTGATTATGTGCTGCAATCTAGAGACAGTGGTTTTGCCACTTATAGCGTCTATTTTGATTTTACTAAGGCCTTTGATCGGGTCGATCATAACCTCCTCCTTCTGAAACTGGCCTCCTTCGGCATAGGTAGCAAGCCTCTGAACTTCATATCTTCCTATTTGGATGCTCGCACACAACGAGTAAAAATTTCCAATGTTATCTCCAACCCCACGCATGTGAGGAGTGGAGTTATACAGGGTAGTGTACTGGGTCCGCTCCTATTTTGCCTTTTTGTCAACGACGTTTCAGATTGTTTTCAGTATGGCAGACCCTTCATGTACGCTGATGATTTAAAAGTCGCTTATCGATATAAACCGGCAGATCGCAACATCGTGCTCGAGCTGATAAAAAAGGATCTTCAGGCCTTCGCCCAGTGGTGTTGCACATGGCGCCTCACCCTTTCATGGCACAAATGTTCCGTTATGGTTGTTGGCGACGATCATCAACCGGAATTAAGCATTGACGGCCACGAACTAAATGTTCCAGCAGTTATCAAGGATTTGGGCATATCCTACTCTAATAGTCTCAATTTGTCAGAGCACTGTGCCCTGATAGTCTCGAAAGCACGCCGAACAACCGGATTTATCCTTAGAAATTTTAAGACTATCAATGTTAGAACTAGCCTTTATAATATGTACGTGAGACCTAGTCTTGAATACTGCTCGCCTCTGTTCAGTCTTCTGCGCACTAGTGAACGGAAGAAAATAGAATCGGTGCAGCACTTCTTCACTAGAAGAGTTTTCACTACAGAACACCGTAACTTAACCTACCAACAAAGGTGCGAACTTATAAAGCTGGATCCCCTATGGCTTCGTCGATTGCAGAAGGGTCTATTTTTACTGTTTAAACTTTTGAACGGTCAAACCTTTAATCCTCTTAGAACAATAAGGCAGCTTGAGCACTCTCGACGCGCCAGTCATCGAGACGTATTTTTATTTCTTCCTATGGCACGCACAGTTAAGTACCGGCAATTCTTTTCAGTAAATGCCATATCAATCTGGAATAAGCTGCCCAAAAGTATTAAAACCCAGCAAAACTACCCTATGTTTAAGAGAGCTATAACTAGTTTTCTACACTCAGGACAACTTTCACGAATTTTGGGTGCTGACTCGGTGGAATCTCTCTTTCACTCTGATGGCGTTCGTGGACTTTGAACCCCGCCAGGCTTCACTGCTGAAGATAATGCGGCTGAAGCAGCAGCCCACAGTCTGCTCACCTTTCAGCCGATAGCGCGCAACTTTTGCCGACAACCATTGAAGGAAGACTGAGAACACTGTGTTCTTGTGCCAACCCTCTCCGTCTGGAACTAATGTTTTTAAACGACTATGAAACAGTTCTCCTGCTGAGGAGTCAACTCAGCTTACAACTGTACATTTATTCCGTTTGTATCATACCTTTGAAGACAGGTTTCTTTCACTTGAAACAAACTCCCTATCTCGCCCAGTATTGACAAAACAAAAAACCTGAAACAAAACCAATACGGGCTGCAACATAGGGAGTTTGTTTTAGGTTTTTTCCGGTCTTCGAGGTGTTGGAAGGCGCCCAAGAGGTGCATTACCAACTCTTTACAATTGCCTGTAAACTGGCATAATAAACATATTATTATTACACACTTAGTAGATGGTTTAAGTGAGGAATTTATTAGAACACCGAGATCCTTTTGTTCGTTCACATTTGAAAGCGGGTGCCCATCGAGGAGGTATTGGAAGGAATCGTTCTCGACATCGGTCCTTCTAGTACGGAGTCTTAAAACCATACACTTTCTAATGTTGAAGTTTAAAAGCCAACGAGCAGACCAGCAGCTAAGTCGATTGAGACTCTCTTGAAGCGCTTTCCTATCGGCGTCAGACCTGATGGATCTCCAGAGTTTGACGTCGTCGGCAAACATGATAGCGCTGCAACCCAGGTCGTTGACACAGTTGTTGATATAGATAACGAAGAGCAGTGGCCCTAAGACAGAGCCTTGGGGGACGCCACTCAGAACAGATGTAGGGTTTGACTTTGAGTCACCGATGCACACAGTTTGCGATCGCCCTGTGAGAAAGTCTGTGATCCATGCCAGCAGGTTTCCTCTTATGCCAATTTCTGACAATTTATACATAAGACGCTTATGTGGGACGCTGTCGAATGCCTTCTTGAAGTCCGTATAGATGACGTCAACCTTACCATCTTCATCTAGTGCGCGAGTCCACTGCTCAGTGGAGAGTAGAAGGCTGGAAAGGCAAGAGTGGTTCTTTCTGAAGCCGTGTTGGAGCCCTGACAGTAGGTTGTTCTCCTCCAAGAACTCCATTGTCGTCTTCTTAATTATCGTTTCCATCACCTTACAGCAAATGCAAGTTAGGCTGA
>JAYGXS010001555.1:0-13301 GCA_036362985.1 Ligula intestinalis
TTGGACTCTCAGTCGATGCTTAATATAGACAAACACCAGACATGCTTAAGCGTGAGCCTACGGGAAGGTCAGTATTAGTTCATGTTTGCAAACAATGTCGAAATTTGTGTGGGAATAACAATTCCCTGCTAAACATAATTTTGGTTTTGGATTCAGTGAAATATTTGCTAGTTGCATCATCTTTACCGCTCCAGAAGTTTTGCAAGTCCCCTTTTTGGCCGGCACCCTTGGAATCGGGGACAGTCACATGAACATCGTCATCAATATTTTACATCACAATAATAGAAGTGTGTGAATGAGGCGCCAACCTATACAGCACCCAGTTCATTTCATTTACTTGTTCCTGCAAGAGAGAAATTATATGCACGTGGATTAAGCAGAACTGGCTATTTAAAATCGGAATCAGACGTTCACTTAAACTACCATTCCATAGGACTATCATGGTTTATGCTACCACATAATAATATGTGTCCAGCTTCAAAACAATCCTTTTTTTCTCAGCCATTCAGCGCACAATAAACAAAATAAATGGACTCCGCGTCGCAATCTTCTCAATCACTCGTTGGATTTAATTCACATTCACCACGGAAAATGAAAATAAAGTCCTACTTCTGAAAAAGCTGGAGGAGAGAAATACTGAGTAAAAGATTACACATATCCGCTTATAAGAAAGAAGAATGCACAAAATATATTAAATAACGAACTTTCGCTGCTGTAAGATCAATCCCTAGCCAAACAGAAGCGACAGACTAAACTTCAAACCTCAAACGCCACCAGGTGTTGTCCCTCTTCATCGCATATTGACCACGCGACGTCCTCTACAAGGTTGAAGGTCAGGTACTTAAAGATTACACACCCCACAGTGATCCCGTTATCATGCCAGTGGATAATCAGCAGCACACTGTTGCATTAGACAAAACAAACTAAATTCACACAGTCAAACTTTATAGACGATCATCAGTCCTACGTTTCACGCAAATCTAACCCATTAAAATCGCAGACACTCGAGATCAACACAACGCTTCTGGCAATGGAGAACGCAGGGGCAATAGTGTCAATCGACCGACGCAAGGTGGCGATGCAAGAAACTGCGCTGGTTCGCTTCTGTGGTTTTCGAAGGTGCACAAAGAAGGCACACCCCTCCGGCCAATCTTACAGTATACGTCGTTGATTATGCAATATTTCGACATATGCGAAAGACTTATGTTGTTATGCTTATCGGAATTGACTTCATTTGTGATACTGATTATCGTTTAGTGTATTCTGAAGTCATTAAAGTCAGACTAGGATGCCGGCTTTTTGACGAGCTTCGTTCCGACTCCTAGCAAAACATATATATTAAAAACAAAACTGACTGCGTAAATACTATGTCTTTTTATCATTGATTTTAAATGCCTTTATAAATTCAAATATATTTTATGAAAAACCTGCACGAGAAAGCAATTTTAGTTCTTGTTTGATAGCAAATTACGTGTTCTTAAAATGGTATACTAAAAGAAAGTGTACCTTACGGTTTTAAAAAAAGTTGCCGATTACCGAACAATTTTCTAAACGACTGAATGCTACACTCGAATCCAATGTTTGAAAACTGCGCACTGTGTGCATCCTGTTTAAGGAAACATACCGTTTTGCATTTAGTGTGAAGAAGAAGTTGCTAAATGTCATCAAATACTAAAAGAGGTTTAAAATTTATATTATGCAGTATAAGCAGCACTAATAAATTGACGGATACGATTTTTTATGCATGGAGACCTAACAATCGTAAAAAAGCTTAGAATTAGAAAGCAAGTGTTAACTGTGATCTACCTTTTATTTGAGTATAAATATAAAGAACGCGTAATTTGCTATTAAACAAGTACAACAAAATAATTTTCTCACGCTCGATTTTCATAAAACATTTTCTGATTTATACATACAGTCAAAATCAGTAATAAAATGGCACACTACTTATGAAGTCAGTTGATACAATAGATGCGTTTTGCGATGTGTCGTAGCGAAGCTCGTATAAAAGCTGGCTTCCTATCCTGACTGAAATGCCTTCAGAATACACTATACGATAATCATTCTCACAACTGGAGTCAATTCCGATTAGCGAAATGGTATAAGTCTTCCGCATATGTCGAAATATTGCGCGATCAACGGCGTTTACAGTATTTCTCAAAGAAACTCCAACCTACGGACTGGCAAAATGTCTGTTACAATGGCTCAAATTCTTGACCGCTGATGCAGATCTAACTGTCAGATCGTCAACACAATTCTTGGAGAATCTTAAAGGGTCAAGCCTCAATCCAAACTATATTATGATTTCATTTGATGTGATGTCACTTTTTACTTCTTTCCACAGGACCTGGCCGCCGAGACTATCGAACTACTCCTACGAGAGAAATGCGATGTAACGGAGAATCGCCTTTGGCATGCCTGAATTCTCCGCTGCCTTATGTTCTGCCTCATGACGTTTTTCGCATTCGAGCAGGTGAAGGGAACACCCATGGTTTCGCCGATTTCCGGACACATAGCAGAGGTGGTGCTGCAACCGTTTGAATCGCTGGTTTTTCGACACCAAAGACCGAAATTCTGGGCTCCGTATGTGGACGACACCGTCGCAGTTATTGAGCTGGATCAGGTAATGACATTGAAGGAACGTCTAAACGCCGCCTTCCTCGACATTCAATTTACGATGGAGGAAGACAAAACAACCAGTTGCCTTCTTGGATGTCCACGTTTGCCGCAAACATGGTGATGGCCTAAAAACTAAAGTGTTAAGGAAAGCAACCAACACTATGTAAGTCCTGAAGTAGGATGGCAATCACCCAATTGGTCAAAAATGCAGCTGCGTACGGGTGCTTTACCGGCGTGTTGAGACGCATTTCATCGAAGCTGAAGGCAAGGTTGCTGAATAACAACATCTCCGACGGGTAATGAGAGCGAATGAATGTTCCGCGCAACTTTGTCAACCAATCCATATGCAAACGAAAGAAGAAACCACATCTACCTGGCCCCAAATTTTGGCAAGCTCTTATTCTGAAAATCCTGGAAGAGAGAAATACTTCGAAAACATTACACATATCCGCTTATAAGAAAGAAGAATGCATGAAATATATCAAACAACTATATTTTGCACAGCCAGCGGTATGTTAGCAGCAAACTTAATCACTCCAAAACGAACCAATGTTACGGAGAAGGCTGCATAATTTTGTTCCGTTTACCAGATGAAAAATTTTTAAGAGCAGTAGCCCTATAGAACAGGAGGAGCAGTGATGTCCACAAAATCACAAAGAAGGCTGTCACTGACGGGTGGATCTTTGAACTGTATGTCTGCCGTATGCTGCAAGCTAATGGAGTGAATATCCAAACGAGTTCTGGAGCACCATCGACTTCTTTCTGACAAGTAGCACTGATTCCGCAGTAAAAGATCCTGCTTGATCAATCTCCTGTATTTTGTTGAGCAATGGATTGGAGGTCCGATTAAAGAAATGCAGTATTCGTTGACTTCAATTAATCAGTTGAATCTGTACCTGAAAAGCATCTCTTATGCAAGCTCACTCGTATAGGACGAAGCCGCAGGCTTTTACTGTCAATCAACAGCGTATTTACCATTCGATTTCGGTCCTTATATCGTGGCGATAAGTGATCTGCGGAGAGTGTGGTTTACCTTACTGTGCCTCAGGTTTCCGTTTTTAAGAAAAAAAATTGTAATGTTTCCTAATAACTTAAAACTTTAAAATGTCCTATGTTAGGGCGTACATCCTTACGACGTAGCAACTTCCCACAATCGATTGGTGTACGTTGACTATACATAATTAATTTTTGCTGTTTCTAATCTCTAAAGATGGATTTTTTGTAAGACTTCGAATAGTCAGGCTATCAAACATATCGATCCGTTTTATGGATACTAGTTCCTTATACATGAAATTGTATTTGACCATAACAGTTTTATTCTTTCGTGAGCTATTTAAATCTATTAAGTCCTACAAGTGTTTTAAATTGAGTCTATTTTAGGTTTTATTTTAAAGGTATATATTCCAGCCACGTATTATCACAATGAGTACAACCTCTTCCTTCGAAACTCCAGGCCTGTGGATTTTGTTACGTCAGGTCCACAGTACAAAAGCAAACACAATTCCACACTGCATTCCGTTTGCTACGTTTTTCAAACACATATCAGTGAACATGTGGGACACTAGCCTACACAACTGTGCATACACGTAAATCAAACCTTTGACGCACACACACTGCATGCGGTTGACACGGGATCTTTTTATGCAATGATTCAAAATCAGCTACATCCTGACATAGAGGTAGATTTGGCGAAGGTTACGCTTGTTTGCCCATTTGAGTAGTAACCTCATTTAAAAATATTCTTCAGAGAAATGCCCCCCCCCTCCACATAAGATGGATACTCTAGGCATGCCAAACAATCCATACTGCAGTAGCTCACTCGTGGACAGAGTTTCGGAATAGACCCGAGGGCGATTGTGTTTGGTTTGACCTTCAATACCCCCCCTTGTCTATCAATTTATCATTAATTTTAACGGGCAACGGAGCACAATTGTCTGCGTGTATGAACGAATGTGTTCTTAAATATTTAAAACCTTTAAGATTTGGACAACAAAAAGCCATTTAATAGTTGTATGTGCAATTTATTTGCATTTGTTATTGTTCAGAAATAACCGTAGCGTACGCTGTACTTTATCTTTGAGGAGTTACTGACACTGCAAGTGAAGTCGCAAAACTATTACCAGGAAAGATGCCTGAAAAAAATTACTTGAATATTCGTATGCACACGGACAGTCTAGAAAGCCTCAATGATGCCATTGTCAGTAATCAGACCAGTGTGTGCGCGCGTAGAATGTGTTTCATCTAGATTCAAACAAGAATTTTCTAGAAAAAACACCAATGAACATTATTGCCTTCTCCTTTTGGGTGCAGTGATCAAAACTGCACTTTGGTTGTTAAAATTAGGGGCACTGCGATGCACTTATAATGCTTTTGATAGCATCCGGTGTTTTCAAAAGACTTTTAGTAATGAAAACTGAGCTTACTCTACCTATTCTTGAGGAGAGACTGACAGAATTTTGTGAACTCAGAAGTTGCCGTATACCGAAGATATGCCTGTGCTTTTAACCATTACAGAACATATCCATTTGGAATCATGCGAAATACCAAAGTAAGAAACAAATGCCTTAATTCATTTCGGACATAGCCGAGATTTCTGATCTTCAGTTTGTTCAAATAAAGCATAAGCAAGTGCAACACATCCGTTTTTCGACGTATTTTGACGTAAGCTGCAGTAGTAGACATGGTGGAACTCATTTTCTTTAAAGTGTGCTACTGATTGATCGAAGCACTTAGTATTTTATCTTTTAGCCGTTCAGTGTACAAAAGGCAATAAACATGGACTTTTTGTCGCGATATACTCAGTCATTTGGCTTTGTTTAAATTCAGCTTCGGGAAGGAAGATAGGTCAGTCTTATAAGTGTACAGCGCAGCATTTGCAGTTAAACGAAACTTCTTGACCATTCCGTTTCAGACTGCATATTTTGCAGATTAGTGATTGGTTGATGTGGCGGATTATGGAGCGGTTCCCAAATATTCCGATCTTGGCGAAATCGTTATGTTTGCTGACGTCTTGAAAGTTTGCACTGTCCTAAACAGCAATGATTATGAATTTAATCAACAGGTTTTTGCATTGACTAGAGCAAAAATCAAAACATTTGTTCCAAGCATTCAGTCTGGCAAAATGCAGCATGGTTCCCACCGAAGGCCGTATTATGTAAATCAGACGTCGTTTTCAGAGGGAGAGCTTTAGAACGATCTGGGGTTTTGGATCATGTGTTTAATTAATGCAGCACTCTACTGCATAAAGGTTGCCAAATTCAAAACATCTAGCTTGTGTCTCATCAATGCTACACTTGCTAAGTTCGATAAAGAAGTTAAAGTCAAGGTCTCCAGCATAATCCTGCAAGCACAATTGCGATTTGCCATCCAAGCGTGGAAAGAATTGACGCGCAATGACCAACAAACTCATGAAAGCGTTTAACGGCAGGCGACCTAGTTTGTACGTTAATAAGGTTACCTGCTTTCCTATCTTGACACGTTCCCCTGGCCTATACAAATATAAGTGGCTGTTAGGTTAGGATTGTTATTTTGCACCCAAACATTTCGTTCAGCTAACCGCTTGCGTTATTTTACGAGGACACACTGTCAAGTTACAAGCAAGTGAGACAAGCCTGCACTAAAGAACATCGCAAAAAAAATGAGCTGGGCATTTATTGGAGTCTGAACAGTGGACGAGAATTAAATCAGCCGATGTATCGTGTAACCGTTGGTGTACAGAGCCTTGCGCAGTCATCTCCAGACGTTCATCAACGGTAATTGGCCCAGATCCTTTAAATTACACCCATTTCGTTGCTGATGCCCTCAAGGGCATTGGCACTGTTGCCGCACTATTGGCATTGTTTTATGGTTTTTGACTTCATCCCTAAGACCGAGTTCTTCTTCACAATTAATTGGTTTGCATCTCAAAAACTAATCAATTATGTTGTTTCTTATTCAGGAAGATTGATTGTTGTAAGAGATCTCGTGTCCAGGCCAATAGACAAATCAATGCAGTTAATTGGCAGTCTTCTTGGTACATGAAACTGACTTGAACGAGAAGGCTTTTATTCAGTCTTGAGCATTCTCAATGTATTAATTCCTACAAGTACTGCTTGTGGAGGCAATATTTCGTTGTATATTAAAGTAATCTTTTCCATTTGCAGATAAGCATAATCAATAAAACCTACTCGTCCTATATTTTGACCCTGAGTTTTTTGTGATTTGTCAGAGCGGCATGATAAGTTCTAACACAATCCTTAATTTCGTCCTCTTTACAGGGTCTAATTCGCACATATCTGTGAACGTAGGAGTCACTAGTGTAAATAACTTCGGATTCATTTGACTCCTGCCTTCTTAGAATACGTAAACTGTCTCTGGTTTGCACATAATCTTCTCATGCAATATCACAAAATCAGCAACATCCTGCTTAAGAAGTAAATTGTGGGGAGGTTTGTTCTTGAAAATGCATGAGAAAAGCTTTATTTTTCAGACGGACCTCTTCTTTTCTTCAGATTTATAAGTGTAGTTAAAAACCCACGCCGCGCAGAGGCATGTGTTTTAAAATCGAGTGTGGCGGCAATTTTTAAAGAAATTTTATCTAACATCATTCTCCTTCTCATTATCTGCTGAAACGGACCGGAGTTATATAAGGTACTGTTAACGCAACAAACAGCAAGACACAATACATAAAAATCCTGACTAACCAAAGGGCATGTTGCAATCTCACCTCCATTTAGCAAAACGGACTTAGTAGTATCGATGACCGTAGCCCGTATGCAGCTACCTATTTGTAGATGGTTTCAATGAGTTTAAGATGTGGATGTAGTTGTCGGCGTTCTGGCGTGGTTCCTCCGACGACACGAAATTTGGGCCTTCACAGTATATGTTAACAGTGTACTGTCGTATATTAGTTGCGTCGTAATTTGCCGGCAGCGTCCATTCAGTTCGAAGTGATGATTTAGCCGTTGCCACTGCCTAAAAATCAGCCTTATTTCACCAGCTGCGGAAGGAAATCACTTCCTCTTATTAAGCTGGTTTGGCAGATTTGCTTGATTTAAGTTGACCCAAGTGTGAAAAACTCGAAGCGTTTGGCGGGATTTGAATCAGTGCATCTGATAAAGCCATTACTCGAGGCTAATACTCTACCACTAAGCTACAAATGCCCGCTAACGCCATGAGTTTAATCACACTTGGATCGATATTACCCGCTCAAAATTTCGCTCATATATTATCCACAAATATGGGTGCAAGTTGACTGCCCAAGCAGGATTTCATCTTATCATCCCTAAAATTAAAACCTATTAATAAAAGCAAGTCAGGTTAAGCAGTGTAACAATTACGTGCAGTTCTACTTAATCGACTACAGCATATTAGAGAGGGGGAAGTAGGTGGATTGACAGAAAAAATCAGACGCTTTTAACTTCAAAAACTGACGTTGCTTGTGTGGTAAACCAGGCAGTGGTACCGTATTTTACGTTCGGGTTGCGCTCTTTTAAACGGACACCGAGGTCAAAATCAGAAAACTATCTCACAAACCAGATTTCAAGCACCGAACGACAGTATTTAAAATCATAGGTGACATTTCGATCTCACATGTTCTCATCAAAATGTCAGAGGAAATATTATTAATGACATACAGCTGATTTCGCATTACGCGAGTTCTCGTCTAGGAAAATTTGCTTTTTATAGAGTTCGTTTTAAGTATATAACTTTGCTCAAAATAACGTGAACTATCTCGATGGGGAGTCCGTGTACATTTGGCAATCGGCGGATCACAGATTTAAGTTTTTCGAAGTATAGCAAACAAAATATCCACGGATTTTCTCGATCACTTTCATTGCTTTCTTATAGAGGAAAATTACATGACAGCAGACCTGGTGCATTTTCGTCCACTCTCCTGAAGATAATCGTGAAATGTGTATGCGTCTACAGATTTACGATATACTTCTTTTTAAAGAAATGCCCTTCGAGTTTTAAGCAAAATGTTCAAAAATGCCACAGAAATGCATTAAAGAAATTGCCGGATACTCCTCCTTTTGGTGTGCCCAATGTGTGTGACTAACAAAGCTACACAAGCAAGCCCTCAATTATTAGTCCTGATTGATATGATGATAACAGAAAAGCGTAACAATTAAACAGACTTTGCAGCATCGGAAGGCATTATTATCGAGTTGTTATTACTTCATCTGGTTCTCAATTTATTTTTTTCGAAGATATAGCTGTAATTTATTGAGAGAAAATGCTGAGTAAGGTGCTTTGAGAGAAACAACGCTTGATAGTTT
The DNA here is from genome assembly GCA_036362985.1 of Ligula intestinalis. Taxonomy (NCBI): domain Eukaryota; kingdom Metazoa; phylum Platyhelminthes; class Cestoda; order Diphyllobothriidea; family Diphyllobothriidae; genus Ligula; species Ligula intestinalis. Next base: position 8,880 of record JAYGXS010001555.1, read on the forward strand.
AATTAAATATCATTAAATTATAATGTTCTTTTAAATGCAAACGAAAGTGTGCAAGCAGATTATTAAAAGTGTTATTGTTGGTAAACGAACGTAAGGCATCTCCTTGGCTCTGTTTCGTACACAGGAAATGAAGCAGAAACCACATGGTCTGCATTGCTTTAAGGTGCTATACTGCAGCTCGTTTCTTGAACATCGCTCGTATGACCGACATATGTATATGTTTAACACTGTCTCAATTATTGGAAAAAAAACAGACAAAATAGACAATGAGCACTGGACACCCTGCCAACAATCACATCGCTGACTTATAATGAGTTTGTGCTATCGTTCATGTACGTTCAAAAACGTGCAGTGATTGCTTTCTCTTCGATACACAAGCTTCTGTTCAAACAAGTTGGGTCAGGCTTCGTTTCAGCCTGCGCCCAGTGGGACTTTGGCAAAAGGCTACCTTTACTAGGAGCCTTCTTCCAGAAAAGAGGCACACTTAATCTCCCTATCTGCCATATTCGCAAAATTTGATAAATTTTGTTTTCCATATTCTAGACAACTGAAGCGCGTTACGGAAAGTGCACGGCTGACCTACCCGCAATCTGTCAAACTACACACGAAAACAATGTTGACGTTCAAAAAGCCAATACATGTTTCTTCAAGTGCTCCATTGAAGGATAGTATGGCAAAAAGATGGGAAGGCGGGAAGGGAACGTTACACAAATATGCTGCGAGCTGAAGTTTCTTGGTGTAAAAAGAACTTATGCGCAGCAAACTCACCTTGAAGCTTCTCCTTTGGCAAAAACATCTTCCGATGTGCAATGCTAGGTTACAGACCCTGGGAAGACTAATCTGTCTACTCATCATTTTTCGGCTGGGAGCATTGTTCCTTATCGGGTACAATAACTGTGTTGATCATTCAACTATTCCAGGAAACTAACGATGATTTAAAACTATTTTAATGCACATCTCATAGAGCTACAATTAACATTTCACTTCAACATGTCAAGCAGCATAACGCATAAGTCTTGCACAATTATAAACAACTTCAAAGAGCACATAGCGTTCACATTTTCGTATTTAAACTCCTCTTGAACATTTGGTACTAAATAAAAAAAAATTATAGTCCATGTCCAGAAGGCCACCTTATTGCAAACTTAGCGTCATGGGTTATTGGAAGACTACGTGGAAAACCACCTTAGGAGTAAAGGAGTTATGTTAGAAAGGTAGGCTGCTTAATACCTCCAAACATATTGGCATTTACAATTGTAATGAACACTTTGTGATAGGGTTTTTCCCACAAAAGGTAAAGACAATCTACAGATAGACATATCGAACGTTTCCTTCCTTAAATACAACAAATTTAAAAGTCTTCCATAAATTACTAACCATTATCTGACTCTGCCTTTTAACTCCCTGCCAGGAAAACCCTTTATACCACGGTTTCCTACGAGAAGTTGCTAAAAACTTAAAAAACATTTCTTAAAACTTATTGACAAATGAAAACTTCACACCATGTTTCCTTTTACATTGTATCTGGTTGCGTACAAGCATCTTACTAAGCGGATATAACATTCATTAGCTTTTATACCGATGACAAATTGGCACGTTTCAGATGGAGGATATAATGTTTAAACAAATCAAAGGCCTGACTGAAATCAGTACAGACTGAATACAGGGCAAAAGCACCGTAATAAGATTACACCACATAATAAAATGACGGCTGGCAGGTGTCTCAAGATTTTTTATTTCAAGAAACTCACACTGACCTTCATAAGGGAGGTCGGTCTTTGCCAAAGGACGCATCATCTTCTCTTCGAGTCAGGAAAAAAAACACTTAAGGGAACATAGGGCTAAGCAGCCAAGGGGATGCTCGACACTGTCTAAGCACCCAAAAGAGGAATGTCATCAGTTTCCAAACAAAGCCATGTTAAGGCTCGGTGAACACTTACGAATAAATTATATGGAGAACTTAATGGTTCTGCAAATATTGCCTAGGTATGGTTGAAACGATGAATCCGGTTCCGATTCCGCAGTAAGATGTTTAAAAATGACTGAACTTAACAACACAGCCGCGTCCGTTTCTTTTTTAACGACGTTTTAATGTTCATTATGTTAAGGAGGTATTTTGCGATGTCGTTTAGACGAGATCAGATGCGCTAAAGTTTTTGAAATAATAGTTTAAATTTAACGGTGGCTTTCTGTGAACATGCAGAAATTGCATCGAAAAAAATGGATTGAAATTGTAATTTTGAGGTGTACAAGCTTATCTATGCCAGAATAAAAACCATACAGACTACTTGAGAACCGAACGGCAAGCCTTCCTGAAGAAAATGTTTCTCAAAGGAAACGGGAAACCAGCGTGAAACCTATTGACGGACAGCAGGAGGAGGACAGCATGAAAGAAGACGCCCACGGTGATTGCTATGTTGCGGACACAATAACATAAAGACTGCCCATTTATATTGCCTCGTGAGGACGTTGGATGGTGATTGGATGACACTTCCCACTTTTCCAGTAGGGTATGTTCCTATACAAACAATTTTCTTCAAACGCGTTGACTTATCGATAGCGGATCTAAGTTTCTTTCATCTATAGAAAAAAAACGCGGATTAAGTCCATTGCATCCTTAAAGCAAAACAAAACAACTCAACCGTTCTATGAAATTCAACACTTTTTTCACATTTAGAGCAACAGTGCGTTCTAATGGAGATGTTGTTGACTGAAATAGATGAAGTATGAAATCAACGTCTTCGTTGAAAGCAAACAGTGTGTATATAAAAAATGTACTGAACGTAACCAATGTGATAAATTGTGCCGAAATTAAATGAGCTTCCATATTGTCTCGCAAACTGGTATTTTCACATAACATCATCAAAATAATTTCAATAATAATGAGTGATCATATTCGAATTGAAATCCAAAAATAAGTATAATCATTACTTCTGGCTTGATCATACATATATTTTTTTCTAGCAAATTTAACTGGTGAAAACAAAATAACTGTTAAAGTTTCAATAAATAAGAATAACTGAAACTTTCTTTCTGAGTATATCAAAAAAGCAACACAATTTTGCTCAATGCATATCAAAAATCACAATGTATTGAAGCGCAATTAATTGTACGACTTTCTTATATGTTATGCGCCAATTTATTTGTATCAGAGTTACTCAGAAAAACTTTGATTTCCTTTAACGTGTTAAATAAAATTCAAAAATGCAACACCCCCTAAAATTAAGTTCTTCTTGGAGAAATTTTATTTATTATGTAGCCTTTGGCGGACGCGCCTCTGCTTTGGAATTCTGAGGATGGAAAACAGGGACTACTTCAAGAGAAAAGCCTTTCTTTACAGCGTAAAAATGCTTTTCAATGTGATAAAATCACCATATCATATGAGCTGATGTTAGTTGATCCTGTTTGTAAGCAATTATGTGGTTAAAATCCAGACCCAAGTGGCGTCTTATTGAGCAAAGAACTCGTGACACATTTTATTAAATACAATGGCTCACATTATTTCCTCCATTTTTCATACATTAATTGCGTGAACACAATAAGATACTGAACAAATAAATGCAGTTCTGCGAATACTACAAAAAAAGTTTAGGATGAAATTTAACTGGGTGGTTTGTCGTATAGCTGGAAAAAGAAACATTATTAACTAAGCGTACTTAAAAATAAGAACGGCTATTGTTTGGAAAACTGTTCTCTTATTTTTATTTACTGATAAAAACAGGCTCCCATTTTTGCAAAGTCATTAGTATGTTTATAGGAAAGGCAGGACGTAACTTTCTTCTTATATACATTGTGCTGTAAAAAGAATGCCATACATAGAAAAAGGTGAAAACAATATTTATTCCAGTACGGTAAAAGTTCGTGCAAATTGACTATGCAAGTGCCAAAACAGCATTTGGAATCCTTATTGAATATAAGTTAGGTCGAAAAATAGATTTCGGTAAACCATACGTTCGAATAAGCATTTTTCAGACACGAAACAGACAGAAAGATAATAAGTATTTCAGAAATGGTCAAATATGTGCCAGCTTCTTTAGCCGTTAAACGCATCTAACTGATGTTGAAATTGAGCTCCTTAAGTGGAAAGTAATCAGTAATACGGTGCAAGGTATGTTTTTTACATCTCAAGTCAGATGTTATCGTTCTTCTTCAGATGAATTATCTAAATTGTCAAAAGACGACCATTTTTCTGTTAAATTACCTTGTATGTTAAACACTGTTGCAATTATTGGGAAAAAACAGAGAGAATAGACAATAAGCACTCGACACCCTGCCAACAATCACATCGCTGACTAATGACGTTGTTGTTTTATTGTTCATGTTCGTTCAGAAACATGCACTGATTTATTTTTCGTCGATAGAGAAGCTTCTGTTTAAACAGTTTGGGTCAGGCTGCGTTTCGATCCGCGCCCAGGGGGACTT